>VZZY01025982.1:56130-70463 GCA_013400335.1 Eurystomus gularis | reverse complement strand
CTTGTCTCCGCCGCCGCTGCACCCCCGCGGCGGGCTCTGCCGGGCGGCTTGTCGCGGATTCCCGCCCAGGGCTGAGGCCTGGGCTGCGCCGGGCACGGTGGTGGTGGTACAGTTACGTATATGGAGAGAGACAGCAAAGGAGCGGAGCCCTCTCTGCACCGGCGTTCCCAGAGAGCCATTTAGGCTGGAAAAGACCTTAAAGATCATCGAGTCCAACCGTTGTCCCAGCACTGCCAAGCCCACCACTAAAGCATGGCCCTCAGCAGCACATCTGCACGGCTTTTAAATCCCTCCAGGAATGGTGGCTCCACCGCCGCCCTGGGCAGCCTGGGCCAGGCCTTGACAGCCCTTTGGGGGGAGAAATTTTTGTGCAGCCTAAACCTCCCCTGGCACAACTTGAGGCCGTTCCTTCTTGTCCTGTCACTTGTTCTTTAGGAGAAGAGATCCCTCACCTCACTATAACCTCTTTTCAGGTAGTTGTAGAGAGCGAGAAGGTCTCCCCTGCACCTCTGTTTCTCCAGGCTAGAGAACCCCAGTTCCTCCCTCGGCCAACCCTTGTAAGGCTTGTGCTCTAGACCCTTCACCAGCTTCATTGCCCTTCTTTGGACAAGCTCCAGCACTTCAATGTCTTTTTTGAAGTGAGATGCCCAGAACTGAACACAATACTGGAGGTGCAGCCTCATGAGTGCCAAGTACAGGGGCGCAATCACCTCCCTCCTCCTGCTGGTCACACCGTTTCTGATACAGGCCAGGATGCCGTTGGCCTTCTTGGCCACCTGGGCACACTGCTGGCTCATGTTCAGCCGGCTGTCCACCAGCACTCCCAGATCCTTCTCCACAGGGCAGCTTTTCCAGCCACTCCTCTCCAAGCCTGTAGCGTTGCCAGGGGTTGTTGTGACTTCCTCAAGACACGACACCGTGGGTGCTATGCAAACCTTTTTATTAAGTGTGTCTTATGAGGCTTGGCTTTACCCTTACTTTTTGGCATCCTCCTACAATCATTCTGGATTTGGAAGCAGAAATGTCAGATTCTTTTCTTGTCAAACACTCGTAATGATTCTGTCCCAGAAGCAATTACAGCAGAAGGCCTTTCTTTAAGAGGAAGCAGGCATTTCGATGACAATTTTGCCAATATTCTTGTTCTCTTCCATGACCCTGTGTGCCTCTGCAATCTCCTGCAGAGGGTAAATGCTGTCAACAACTGGTTGGAGATGAGGGGAGGTTCCTCCAGAAAAATATGGCAGCACATCTTCTGTGAAGGCTCTCACCAGCCGTTCCTTGTACTGAATTAAAAATGAAAGCATTTTGAAGGTTATTTCCAATCATTCCATTCCCAGAGGTATCTCTAAGCGCAACATACAAAGTACGCACAGTTCTCAGGGAGGCTCTTTGACATTGGCTTAGTGACAGACACGTAAACATCTGGCAGGTGTAAATTACAAACAAGAAGAAAACTTTTAGATTAATTGTATTTTAATTATTATAATTGAATGAAATTCTCCCAACAAGTGGTATAAGCTCAGTGCAGAACCATTTAACCTCAAACTGATAAAGTTCTTGAGAATATGACGTATCAGACCATGGGCAGGATGTATCCTAGGGCTCTGCAGTGCTGTCTTTTGCTGGAATATCTGAGAGCTTTCCACAAAAAGTGATTTTCCCTTAGGAATTTCTGGGCATCCAAATGGCCTTGGTCTCTACTTGGAAAAATGTTCAAATAGAGGGTTCCCCCCCCCCCCAAACTTGATCAAGTTGCCTGATCACTTGAGTCTTGGTTTTTGTTAGGCCAAATCTTTAGACTATAGTACTTTTGAAGTACATTAAGAAGTCCTGGGTATCATTCCTCTGATTCAGTGGTTGTAAAAGGGAGGCATTTGGTAAAAATAGGAAAGAGAAATTATTACTTAATTTTGCAACATTTTCCAAAGTATGTAGAAACAGTTCAAGGTGGTGCTTTTTTGGTGATAACGTGTTAGATTCTGCTTCAACACTGGTGTCAACACTATTCTCGATTTTAAGATCAAACTGTACACACTGTTGATAGCCATCACTTGCCTCCTTGTCTCGTGAGCGTAACAGACTTGTGTGGATGCTCGCTCTTTTGGAAAGCAGCCTTGCAAACAAATCTCCGTGTACTTCAGCTCCACTCAGTAATCCGTAAATAATCCACCGGCCATCAGTACTCAGACAGTTGATATTCTTCTCCCAGTATATGCCGCCAACACAATCCAAAATAATATCTACGCCAGAACCTCGAGTAGAAACAGGAAAGATTTCAGCAATGGAGGCTGTGCTAACAGGGTCATTACTGTCTGCTCCTTCAGCGACTAAGGTGACAGCTGAAATTGAGCGTATGGGCACGTATGTCAGGAGGGACACACTCCCCCGCAACTGTAACAGTGTCTTCCACATAAAGGTTCTTACCTTGGGTGAACGCCAAGACCTTTTCACTAAAATCTTCAGTCTTGTAGTTGAACCCCGCAGCTGCTCCAGCGTTTGCTGTTGCTTTCAGTTTCTCTTGAGTTCCTGCTGTGACGATGGGAACAGCTTTTGCCAGCCTCACCAGCTGAATGGCTGCCATTCCAACTCCACTGGCTCCAGCGTGGATCAACACTTTCTCGCCCTTCTGTATTTTACCTGAAGGAGGGCGTAAGGGAAATTGGTTTCCCTCTTGGCATCAGCTTTGGATTAGAACATGATCAGGGTGGAAGATAGTGAAGAGGAAGCAGAAAGAGATGTCCTTGAGCAGGCTTTGTTTATCTTTGTATTCTTCATAAAAGGAACAAATCCAGAACTAACACAGCTTGCAGTGTACCAACAGGGCTCCATCTTACCCACTCCAGTGGAGTGACTTTAGCTTGGCCCTGTCCAGTTCTGGGCACCTGTAACCAAGCGGCTCAGGTGAGTGCAGACAGCCTTTTTATACTGGAACCATCTGCTGCCACCAACAGAAAACACACTTGGAGGATGTTTATATTGAGAAACCAGGCACTCAACAATGGAGAAATACCAGAAGCGCTGGGTAACATTAAGGACCAGTTCTACCTATCATTTTACCATCTACTGGCTGTCCTAATGCATTCATTTGTGCTCCACTGATTGCTACTGGAAGTGAGGCACTGAGTAGTCCTGGAGACGTGGTCCTTATTGACTGCAGACCCCCAGGAAGCTACACTGCTCAAAGTGAGTAACTTCTTGTAGTGAAGAAAGTTACTGGTTTGTAACTCCTGTTCTTTAGCGGAGCTTTCAGGTGCTGCTGCTGAAGAGGGTAGAGCAAGGGTTGAGGATAAACCCTGGCGAGTGCTACTGTCAGTGCCTCGGTAGCACATTTTCAAAATGAAGAGTGTGAGCTTATGTCTTATTTAAATCAGCTCAGAGGAGATTTTACTTATAGTTAACGTATCTGTGAAACAAGGGACGATGAGATGTTGTCTACTGTGGATCCACAGGCAATAAGTGAGAGCGTTCAGGATATGGTCATGCTTGCAGCAAAGTCAAATCCTTAGAAGCAGGATACATTTTCAGTTGTTTGGAGAACACATAAGTTATTTCAGGGTTTAAGCTTAATGGAAACTGCCATTCAAGCTGAGAAATACAGGTGAAAATTAAAAGTGACCATCTTTCCATATCCTTCCATGTAAATATGCAATCAGCAGAGTAAGTTGTGACCGGGGAGATGTGGTCACGATGTCAGGATTTGGGCCTGGTGTATCAGATTCTGACTGACAGGAATGGAGCGACAGAGAAGAGGTTCTTCAAAAGCAAACAGCATTCAGATGAAGGCAACAAAGAGAGGATTTCATAACAGAAAGGAAGAGAAGCAGTTTTGGTGGGATAGATTCGCAAACGCCTCTCACCTACAAAATGCAGCAGCTGAAAGGCTGTTAACCAGGCTTCAGGAATGGCTGCAGCCTGAATAAAGGTCATGCCGTTGGGAATTGGCATCAGGTAGCCTTCAGGGACTGTAACATATTCTGCCTGGCCACCTCCGGAGAGCAGAGCCATCACTGCATCACCAGTCTTCCACTGGCCCTTGCAGCCAGGTCCAAGCCCAGCCACACTCCCAGCTGCTTCTAAGCCTAAAATATCACTTGCTCCTTTGGGGGGAGGGTACTTCCCTCTCCTCTAAAGCAAGGGAAAAGAGTGCAAGAAAGAGAATGCCACAAATCAGTGAGTGTAATGACCTGCAATATTTCATTCACATGCCTCCAACCTAAATTCCTATTTATTTCATCCTGATTTCACACATGCATACGTTCCAGTAATTTGAGGTTCTTCCATCCCCTGGCAACACTTCTTACTTCCCAAGTATGTTTTAGGGGGGACCTTGTAGTGACCTTCCAATACCTGAAAGGGGCCTATGAGAAGGCAGGGAAAGATCTGTTCTCAAGGGTTTGCAGCGACAGGATGAGGGGTAATGGTTTTAAGCTAGAAAAGGGTAGATTTAGGTTAGATATTAGGAAGAAGTTCTTTAATATAAGGGCGGTCAAGCATTGGAACAGGTTGCCCAGAGAGGTGGTGGAGGCCCCATCCCTGGAGTCATTCAAGGTCAGGCTTGATGGGACTCTGAGCAACTTGACCTAGTTGGAGATGTCCCTGCTTATTGTAGGGGGGTTGGACTAGATGGCCTTTAGAGGTCCCTTCCAACCCAATACATTCTATTCTATTCTATTCTGTTCTGTTCTATTCTATTCTATTCTTTTCTTAAAACTATTTGTGCAAATTCAGTTTGTTGCGAGTCCCCTTTGTCCAGGCTGATCCATGCTGGGGAGGTATTACGGTCTCTAGTTGCAGAGCGTGGCTTTCAGCTGAAATTAAAGCAGCTCAGATTAACTATTTCAATGTGATTTTCCATCGCTGGAATGGAGCGAGTGGAACATTTCACATTCATTGCAAATGCCCAGAGAATGGCCTAAATATCTAGAAAGAACAGAGCTTTGGTTTTAGATCTTTTCTTGAAAAGCAGCTGCCTTTTCATGCCACCTCAGCACTGCAATGACCCAGATAAAAACATCCATCTGCTGAATCGACAGACATCCTTCTTTCGGCCCTACAAACTCTGCCATCCAAATGCTCACCAGGTCAAATATCTTTTAACTCCTCAGATTTGTCAAGACTTCAGACAGGGGCTTGAAAAATTGGTGTTTTCAGGTGCATAAATCTGCTTAACATACACATACCTGGAGTAAATCAGCTCTATTCAGAGCGCTGGCAGAGACCTTCATAAGAACTTCTCCTTCTCCTGGGTGTGGTTTCATCACTTCTTTAACGTAGAGGTTTTCTGGGCCCCCCGGGCTGTCAAAATAGGCTGCCAACATTTTCTCTGTAAAAAAACCAACCCAAACCCAAAAATCCTGGCAGGAATGCAGGCACACATGTGCAGCAGGAAAACCTCAGTGATCAGTAACCACAGCTCCACGCTGCAGCGCACAACGCAAACTGTGACACAGTTTGGAGGTAGGAGAGGGGAGGGCTGCCAGAGAAAGCTGAGGAGTTACAGCGCAGTGAAATACAGTAACATTGGGACATAACATGTTGCAAAAGCCCTTTGACAAACCATGAAGATCACCTTGCATCAAGTCAGGGCTTTAACCCTGCACAGAGCCTTGCGTGGATCCAGAAGTGCTGACCTCCCACCCACCTTAACTGTAGACAACAACTTGAAGATACACAAAGGCACGATGGTGATCCAGTGCAAATGAAAGGTAACAAATGCTTTTTTAAATTCCCGTTTATTTCCCTTGCCTCAGCAGGTGATTCCTGATGCACTCTGGTGGAGGGTCCCACTCCTGCAGGAGTCTTTCAGGTAACTCCTCAGACACAGTTCCCGGGTTCCTCAGTTTTGGCACCAGCAGTTGTTGAGATGGGCTGAGATGTCAGACTTCCTCCTGCTTGGCAAAATCAAATCTGGAGCAGTCTTCCCTCTGCTCCCTGCGTGGAAGCAGATTAGAAGAAGAGAGAATCACAATGGGAACGACCACGTTACATCCCGAGAGCTGGTACTATATGGAACACTGTGCGGGGCTGCCGCCCAAAGACCTGCACAAGGTGAGCCGCAAGCCAGAGCCTCTTCAGGTAACCACACTGTGAGACAGAACTCCATGCCTTCTGTAAAACCCACTTGCATTATGATATCTGCACTGTAAAAGCGAAGTGAATACTTAATTATTTGGGGTAAGGCTGCCAATGCAAAGTGAAACACCAGGAATGTGAATCCCCACAGGGTGGTGCTCTGTGGCTATTTTACAGTGAATAGACACTTCCAGTTATTCCTATAAAACTGAACTCAAGGGCTTTTGGTTCTGAGGTTGGATATCTATTGGTTGTTTTCAGCAGAACTATTTAATCCAGTCCCACAAAATTTGTCTGCAAATTAATGAGAAGCCCACCAGATACCACCCCGTAACAGATGCTTCTGCCCGGTGTCCCAATTCAGTCAATTAAAAATAAGATGCGAAAGAAGCTTTTGTCCCTCTTACAACACAGTTCACTAACCTGCATTTTTATAAATGTTTGTCTTCCTTGCTAGAAGCAGACCCACAGAAATATTTTTAAAAATACAGTGAGGATCCAAATATCTACATTGCTTTTAAATGCACAGAACTCTGCAGGAACTGAAAACCAGTTTTCCAACCAAGTGCAACAACTTCAGACTGTCCGATCTGCCAGCAGTGGCCCAAAGCCACAATTTAAAGAAATTCCCAAGCACAATTTCTGACTCACCTTTTTCCTGTCATAAGGGAGAACGTTCTCTGTGCTGGGAACAAGCCCAGCACGTCCTCGGGAACAGAGTCTGATCCCAGTTCCTCCTCTCCCAGCGCTGCCCTTGCTATCAGCCATTCCCCAACAAGTCCAGGGGTGGAACAGGATCAGGTTGTTGTACTTTGGAGGGACATACATGAGCAGAGTCCGAAACATCAGAATATCTCACCATTATTTCTACCCACAGACCGGGTTTATTCCAGGGATTGAGGCAGAAATCTACTTTCCCCTTGGGTGCTGAGGTAGAGATCCTCCACTCCCCCCCAGCACACAACGAGGTTTGGTCGCACGCCTTTGCTGTGCTGGCGGGCTGGACACGTGTGTATTTGTGTGTCCTCGGGCAGAGCTCTGAGCTGCTGCTTTGATTTCTGAACTCTGGGTACTGCAGACCAGACTCACTCCAGCTGCATCAAGGGTACATAAGCTGTGGGGGTCCTCATGCCATATACCCACCTGAGGAGGCTTTACTGTGCTCTTGTTTCTGTAAGACACCAGTGTTCAAAGTTCACTGGTTCATGTCCCTCAGCCCAGTGATGTTTCAGCCACCTGACTGTACGTCTTTGCTGAGCTTTGTGGTTTTCCCCCCGAGGGAGCAGGATCAGATCGTGCCTTTCTCCATGTCCTCATCAACAGCTCTTGAGTATTTGAGAGCTGTCAGAGAATAAAACAGGCATTTCAGAGTATTGAAAAACGATAAATCATATGTCCGTCCATGTGTAGGATTCTTCTGTGGATTTTTTTTTTTTGTTATTGATTTTGAGATTTTTGGAGTCAGGCTTTTATTTGAAACTGAACTAATTTAGAAGCAAATATAGATAAAAATTCTTTTCTTCTCACGTAACTCAAACAGCTAACGATTTATTTGTTTCTGCAGATGGAAAGATCATGGTCTTCTGGAGACTGCTCTTCACCTGGTGATGAGGCAGGGCCTCAGCTGTCCCCTCAACAGTGAGTGGGTTCCCTCAAATGTGGATTCTTTGATGTCTTGCAGTATCACGCAGTCTGATTCAACCCCTCCCCCAACGCTGTCCCCCCTCCCCAGTCCTCACAGAACTTTGCAATCCCCTGCAATTTAAAATAACTTTCTATAGTGGTCAATTACAACCCAAACCAACTCGTTAAAAATATGTTTTATTTGTAATATTGACAGACAATCTGAGAATCTGTTAATGTAGCAATTTCCTTCATCCTTTGGGTCTGTGATGCCTTCCACAGCTTTAATGCTGTGAGAGAAGTTTCTTTGCTTAGGGAGATTAATAATTTTCTTTCCTGGAAACAGGCTAAAAGACAACATGAGAAACATTAAGCAGAGCATCTTACACCAAATCTGAAAGACTTGACTTTCCATTCAGTTAAGAACTGAGATGATAGATGCTTAGGGTAGCTCTCATATGAGCAGCGAGCCCTCAAGGGTTCTTGAAAGAACAGAAGGAAACGCAGCAGCTGGAATGTTGTGAAGCAGTAGTTTCCTGCTTAAATCGGATAACGCCTCAAACTACTATGATTTATTTCCTTATGAAGAGCCCTTCTGAGGTTGATGAAGTTCAAGTTTTGTGATCATTCAGCTACCCTTCTCTCTAAAGTAGTCTGCTATAAGAACACGAGGAAATAAATTTTTAAACCCCAAAACAACAATTATAAAAATCAGGATTCTTTTTTTTTAGTTCAAATCCACCTCAGACTCTACTATACTCAAAAGAAGAGTATTTCTAGCTGAAAATGAAAAATACTAATACCTATATTCATGAGGTATTATCTGTTTTAAAGAATAAACACCGACCACTTTAAACCGTTTTCAGAAATCTCTCCTAACATGAGACTAAAAGCTACTTTGTTTTGGTTTTGTTTTGTTTTTTCTAAGAAATAGAACATCAGTTCTATTCAAGTTCAAGTGGAGAGGCTGCAGAGGAGGCCAGTCTCTGCCAGCCAGGCACCGAGCACAGACCCACCAGCCAAGAATCAGGCTTCTGAAGGACTAGTAGGCAAGTTAGTTCTACAGCCTGCGTTGTAGCCTCTCAAAATCCTGTTTGTGATCATCGCTTTTTGAATTGTAAAAGCCCTTTGAAAAAGGTCTAATGAAAAATCTGCTACTGAGAGTCTTACAGCTCATTCCAGGTGAAACAGCTTAGGCCCCAAAACACAAATTAATTCCACTGACTTTTAGGCACCTAAACGAGGAACGAAAGCTAGGAGCAGAATTCCTTTTCAGTGACAGGAGATGGGCGTATCCATAGATTAAGTTGAATCTTACTGCTCTACAAAATTTTCCTTAGAAATACCCTTGAAATTCCTTAGAGTTACCCCTTTGGTGAAAATCAAGGCTATTCTGGGAACCTCTTGTACATTTGATTCATTTGGATGACGCGATAAAATGGCATCCTTGTTCCGGAGCCAGCCAGATATGACATCAGTAAGATGTGTGACTCTCTTATCTCCCAGACCAAGGACAATGGAGAGTGGTTAATCCTTGCCAGCACCTTACACAAAGGAAAAACGACATTTGAGATGTGATCGGGATTCTGCAGCTGGTCTGCCGGGTGCTGGGTTTTGCAATATTCCCGAATGGGGGACAGAGTTAAGTGTTCACACCAAGTCTTTAAAGCACTGAGCCCAAGAGAGGGGATCTCCAGAGGACTCACACAAAGAAAACAGGCAGGAGAGGGAAGGAAATGAGCGTTTTCGTTAGGGAAGCAGTGCTTTGCTTCTGTGAGACAAGAAAACTAGATGTCTCAAAATTCCCACGTAGGGAATGAGACTCCAGCTTCCTCCTAGAGCCCGGGCTTTCTGGAGAAAGTTTGAAACCCTTAGAGAGCTCATCTGTCTTTGAAGAAATGGGCTGTGAAGGAGAGTGTCAAAGCTGATGCTCTACAGAAGTGTGCCTAAGACCTCACCATTAGGTGTATGAGGTCAAGAAAATGTGACTGCCAGGAATCATTTTGTTGAAGGGTAACTAAAAGAAAATTTGTGCCAGAACAGCCAAGGAAAGAGAGGTCTGCAACCTGCGCATACCCATGGAGGCTCTGGAGCACAGTGGGATGTGATGTCTGGGGAGGGTTTAGCTGTGGAGCCAGAACCACGGCTGTGTTCAGTTTCCCAGATTTTCAGGATTCAGCAGTTTTGTTTGTTACTCTGTAAATAGCAACCAGGATGAAAGTCTTTGTCTTCACTACTATCCGGCCTCCATACAGCTAGTAAGATGGAGAATTGCTGTAAGGTTACAAGGTTCTAAAAACCCACATTGGCATACACACTGCCTTACAACCTGGGCCAATTCCAGGCATTTTCTTTGCCAATATACCCGTTTTCTTGGGGAAAAAAAGGCAAATGCTGTTTTAAAGTCTAAGCCAGGACACAGGCAGTGACGGTGCGTGTTCTGAAGACCGCTGACTGCTAACACAAGTCAGTCAAATGCTTTGTTGTATTGCCCATCTGCACTTTCATTGATTGATTATTGCACAGCATTCTGAAGAAGCATTATCAGGGTGCTCAATAGCATGTGCAAAAGCACCAATAAATGCAAATGCAATAACTAGTATTTACATGAAAGCACGCCCAGGTTTATAAACCCTGCCTCCCAAACTCTGCCTCACTCGTTTGTAATAAGGAATGGACAGAGACATTCCCAAGTCCTGCATTTTTCTGAAAAGGGATCCACATTTAAGAGCTGCTCAGCCTGTTCTGCGAGTTGCTTCGCTCACTTCAGGATGCATTTACTGGGGAGGGCAAGAATTAAGGAGACCCCAGTAGCAACCAGTTGGATGCATTTACTTCAGAATGTGCAACTCAGGAGTAGTGACAAAATTCTGTGTGGCTGCGTGCGGCTCCATCCTCCCTTTCTGAATTTCATGGGTGAATTACTGAGGGTGGAGTCCCACAAGGTGAGTAGGTTCTCAAACAAGGTCCTGCTCACCCATGTCTCTTCCCTACTCCCTTATTCTGGTCCTGGGCTTGCTGGGCCCTCGTATTACCTAGGTAATTAATTAATGAGGCAAGAAACCAACCCAGCAAAAAATGAAGGGATAGTTTTTTCTCAAAGGAGAAGGTGACAAGCACTGCAGGTGGTGTGAGGGACACCAGTTAAATGTGTATGATACAGCTGACGCTTTTTTGTATCCCACACCAATTTCCCTCCACACCTGCTGTGAAGGTGATGTGCAAAGACAGAAAGACAACCAAAGAAAGAAAGAAACAAACAAAAAGAGAGAAAGAAATGAAAGGAAGAAAGGAAGGAAGGAAGGAAGAAAGAAAGAAAGGAAGAAAAAGAAAGAAAGAAAGAAAGAAAGAAAGAAGGAAAGAAAGAAAGAAAGAAAGGAATAAAGAAAGAAAGAGAGAAAGAAAGAAGGAAAGAAAGAAAGAAGAAAAGGAAGGAAGGGGAAAAAGGAAAGGAAGGCAAGTAGCATATGAAAACTTTCTGCTTGTGTTGCGGTGTTCAGGAAACCAGGCAGTGAGGGAAGGAAGTAGAAAGTCACCAGATTTCTAAGGATGGCCACAGCTCTTGTCAACGTGCGTTTTGAAGACAGATGGAATGCTCATCCACATGGACACATTTATAGCTTTTCTCCTTGAAGCAGAGTCCCTCACTTCTAATTTGCAGTAAGTTCTTGTTGAAAGCGTAGATGAGGTTCAGAGCATTCTCTGGTGGCACCTGTGTTAGTACAACATGGTGTTATGGACCAAAAATGTGCCTCTTTGCATTCACAGAACCATTTAGGTTTGAAAAGCCCTTTAAGATCACCAAGTCCAACTGTTAGCCCAGCACAGCCGATGCTATGATGAGCTGCTTTCCACCCTTCCACTATCTTTGATAGTTGACTTAAAATTGTGATGTAAAAAACCCCAAAACTCTGTTTGGCTGTGAAACTGGACCTGGTTTCTATACAGTCCACTATATTTGAAACAATCTGCTGTGATTGCCACCCGTGCAGTCCCATCACCCAGTGACACCTCTCTAGGTGGGTAACATGCCCCATGGCGACCAGACCCTTCTGTTAAAGGCTCTACAGGGTAGGACGCAGCCCTGCCTGGGCTTGTGCAGAGCTCACTCGGGGATGCCAATGGCAGACACTCTTGGTGTAACCTTCAGCAGTTCCAGGAGACAAGATCATCGTATCCTCACGGAGCAGGGCACATCACTCACAAATCTGTTCATGTCAATGAGCTCTTGGGCTCAGTGAGTGCCTAAGTGGGTCACCGGTTTGGCAGATTTGTATTCAGCTGGTTGGAGGAGATGATCCAATGATCCCTTCTGGCCTGCAATTCTTTCAAGTCAGTTGAGCTGGTGATAATTTACAGTGGCTGAGGACTTTGCTCTGAACCTCGGCACGTAACATGCCCTGCTGAAAGGCCAGCTGGATGGCCTCTCTAAAAGCTGTGGCTTATATTAAAGACCATTTACATATTAAAGATTATGTCACTATTACCTCATGAACTGATGACTCTCTCTGCTGAGAATCTGTCCCCGGGGATGGGGCTGTCTCAGTGAGAGCTTCATCTTCTGAACACATTCTTCTGAGCATCCCAAGGGATGTAACCCTCGAAAAACTGCCCAGAAGAGTCTGGGAGCTACTATCATGGGTAGTGGGATAGGAGGTAGTACCTTCCACAACATGAGATGACCGTGGTGTGGAGAGCATTTCTGAACTCCTGTAGAGCTCATGGACTGTATCGAGGAGCGCACACGAGCTTTGCCATGTAATATGAAAGGAAGACCAGAAGTACTCTTATTCTGCTCTGTTTATCAGTTGGCAAACAACGAAAACAGAGAAGCTACATCTACATCAGCAAATGTGAGGTGCTAGGGAGCAGTGCTGAGCACAGTCAGAAGGTCCCGGTACAGTTCTGGCCTGGGCCAGCAAGCACCTTCCCAAACAGCTCCCAGGCACAATTTGCAAAACGCGACTGGCCCAGGACTGCTCCCACAGGCAGTGTGGAACAGCCGCTCTGCTTGGGGCTGCACCATGGGCACGGCCCGGCCCAGAAAGGCACGTCTCAGCGCCAGAGGATGGACCTACGTACATCTGCTTTACTGCTGGAAGCGTTGAGTACAAAGTAGCTAAAAAGGAGCCCTTGAAAATGCCAGTTAAATGGCATCTTTCTTCCAAAGATCAAAGATGGGAAATTAGCAACCACCGTCCCAAGTTAGCCCCTCCACACAGCAGCTGGGCTGTGCCCCCATAATCGGGCTGCGAGGCTGAAAGCAGCAAGGGTATTTAGCAGAGCGCTGCACTCCCTGCCATGACTGCCACTTCGTGCTCTAGATTCCTGGAGTTTCTACCTCTGCTGCCACTTCCCAGGATGCCCTTTGGTCTCTGATGTTAAAGCCGAAGGTTGATGCACAGACTTTTCTTTCCTTTATGTTTATGATAGCAGCCTTTTGCATGTGCTCTGTTCTGATAAGACCGTGGTTCAGCAAAGCCTGCAGTTGGTCCATTTTCCTTCTGTTCTGTAAAATAAATAGACGTATAAATGTTCATTCCCCTTCCCTTTTATATTGGAAACCAGACCTTCCTGTAAGTGAAATTTAGGAGTTTCAGCAGAAGTAACACCAGGCCTCAGATAAGCTAAACAACAAAATAAAAATCCTACAAACAAGAGAGCAGCAGAACAGACCAGCAGGAAAATGGTCACTTTTGTCAGAAGAACTCTTCCTGGGTTCTTTTTTTCCTGCTATTTAGTTTTTCTCTCACTGAAGGAATAGCCCAGGGTGAAAACACTAAGAGATTAGATAAAACTTGCTACAACCAACAGATCAGAGCACATATTGTTGGCTTCTGAGCCAGGCTTGGCCCAAAACAAGAAATATTTTCTTTTTAAATGGTCAGCACTAAAACGGTTACTGTTAGACCCCTGGGTCAGTGTGACACTACTGGGGTGCTCCTTGGAATAAACCTTACATTTCTGTCATGTTGGATGCTGATTAGTTAGATGCTGATTAAATCTTCAGAGAATTACCAGTAGGCATCTTGCTCACTTTGATCCTGGCCAGGTACTGGGTGCTGGCAAAAATTGCAGACCAGCAGTCCTGTTTGTGCCAGTGTGCTCAAATCATAATTTATTAGTAGAATCACAGAATCATAGGGGTTGGAAGTGACCTCTGGAGATCCTCTAGTCCAACCCTCCTGCCAGGGCAGGATCGCCTAGAGCAGGTTGCACAGGGACATGTCCAGACGGGCTTTGAAAAGCCTCCAGAGAAGGAGCCTCCACAACCTCTCTGGGCAGCCTGTTCCAGTGCTCTGCCACCCTCAAAGTAAAGAAGTTTCTCCTCATGTTTAAGTGGAACTTCCTATATTGAAGCTTGTGCCCACTACCCCTTGTCCTGTTACCAGGCACCACCGAAAAAAGAGTGGCCCCATCTTCTCGACAGCCACCCCTCAAGTATTTGTGTGCATTAATAAGATCCCCTCTCAGTCTTCTCTTCTCTAGACTAAAAAGTCCCAAGTCCCTCAGCCTCTCCTCATAGGGGAGATGTTCCATTCCTCTAATGATTTTTGCAGCCCTTCTCTGGACTCTCTCCAGTAGCTCCCTGTCCCTCCTGAACCAGGGAGCCCAGAACTGCACACAATATTCTAGAT
>VZZY01025982.1:0-54829 GCA_013400335.1 Eurystomus gularis | reverse complement strand
CGCCGCGGGCTTCCCCCGCAGCCACTTTCCGCCTCCCCTGGGGCCTCCCGGAGCCTCGCTGGAGCCGGTGAGGGGGCCCCGGTACAGGGCTGTGCCGGGCGCGGGGCTCCACGGTCTGCCCTCGCCTCCCCTCGGGCCTGTGGGACTCGCCTGAGGTCGGGCAGGGTGCGGGGCGGGCTGGGCCCTGCGGGGCCCGGCCTTTCCGTCTCGCTGCTGTTGTCCCCGGCGGTGCCCCGGAGGTGGAGGGGCCAGGCCCGTGCCTGGGGCCCTCTTGTCCTGGGCGCGTTGTTAGCTCAGCACCCACAAACCACAGAGGGCTGTTCGCGGAGCCGCCCTGTTTGCACAGGGGCTGGTTCTCTGCTCATGCTCAGTCCCAGCACCTGAGGGGACCAGAGGGGACCAAGCCACCAGTGAAGGCAGCCAGCTGTGCTTGCCAGGGGTGACATCCCCCTGTGCTGAGGAGATGGTGACACGGGAGCTGACAGGCGTGGCTGGAACAAAGGCTTCTGCAAGTAAGGGTGTTTTGAAAGGACTGAAGCGTGTGTAAGGACACTTACTTGCTGTCACAGAAGTGATTAAAATCTGTCTTCTAGAAGCTGTTGCCACGACTCATGTTTGGGCAGAGGCTGTGTGCGAATTTTAGCAGATGGGTGTTTTGGGGAGAACATTCTGCTTTGCTGAACAGGGCTCCTGGGGCAAGAGAAACCTGCCTTTAAAGAAATCATTGACTCAGAGCTATGCTGCTGACAGCAAAGTAGGATGCAGTGAGAAATTTTAGGCAGAGTTATTCTTTGCTCACAATAGAGCAAATGTCCTAATGCAGAACAGCCAGCCTGCTCACGGGGTGTAGCATTTGCTGACACAACTGTTAGATTAACTTCGAATCTCATTCTGTCTGTTCAGACTTGGGAAATCCTTCACTGTGTTTCTGTCCCAACACATGATTACATTTCTGGTTTTAAGACCTGCAAACCAGCTGGTGTCTCACATAAGCGGACCTGCTTTTGCTGACCATGGAGAGTTGGCTTCTCATAGCAAGGGTCCAATCAAAATGGAAAAAGAAAGGATTAAGATTCAGTGGCAGCTTTAGTTGTTAGGATTGGGGGAAAACATTTGCAGCTAGAGCCTTTACCACATGTGATTTCTTTAAGGCAGGTTGCTACAGCAGGCGGCTTTTCTGTGTGTGCTCTCTTGTCTCTCCTGGCATCCCAGTCCTCTGTGACAGAAGCAAACATCTCCTTTGCTTTGTGCTCACAGAAAGGCTCAGTCTCTGTCTGAAACATGGGTGAAAATGGAGCCTTAATAGTAGTTACTGAAAATAGATGGAAAGGAGATTAGCGGGGGCTTTTGTTTGTTTGCTTTGTAAACTTAGAAACTGTAAAAATACATCTTTTCCTCATCTTAAGCTTGTCCAGGGATTGACAGTATTCAAAACTGCTTTCAGTGAAAGTGACTCTGCAAAAGATGGCCGGAAGCAGGAGCCTGTGGCACCTGTGAGCAGGATATATTGCCCATAAGAAAGGACACTGATTTGTCTCATACCATGTTTGTAGCACCTCAGGTATCCGGATGTTCTTCAGTCCTCACTTTTTGCCTGTTTATTTTATATCAGAAATCAGCTCAGTGCTGATTTGTGTGCTCGCTGTTATTTATCCATGCAGCTGGTAGGGTGCAGAGCCTCCTTTAATGGGTCACTGCAGGATGAAGAATAAACTGTGAGAATCCTTCTCCTGCTTCCCAGAGGCCACAAGGTCAGATAAGCTTCACAGTGTTCTTGGAGCTTAGTAGACTTGGGCTGTCTGGGAAAAGGGAGATGGTTTTCAGAGCAGGGGACTCGGAGGGAATACCAGCTTCTGTGGCAGGCACAACTCTCTGCAGAAGCCACAGGGCACATGTAGACAAAAAAAATCTTCATTTCCAGGTTGTCCTAATTGTAAGCCCCTAATTTACTCTGTGTCTTTTGTCTCCTCTGTGCAGAGCAGGCAGGAAATGCTGCTGGAGGGAGAGCCTGCCAGCCAGCCACAGTGCTGGGCTGCCTTGTGTCTCTGGCTTTGGAAGCTGTCTTACAGGGGCTGAGAAAATACAGTAGAGAGCTGGGATGTTGTGACCTTTTCCACTGCAACTGTTGTAGTTTTCCTTGTGTCCAGTGAAAGGAGAGAAAGCTCGAAAAGTTACACAGGAGGAAAGTCCTTGATACCAAGTGTGTTACATTGGCTTCCTTCCTTGCTTTGGTTCAGCCTGGATTAGATGGAAGATGATTAGATGTAAGGAGAAAGTGAGGATTTTTCTTTTACAGAAGCAGTTGGAGTGAAGGATGTGAGCTTGCAAATTTGAGGAAGGGAATTTTCAAAACTTTGTCTGTGAGGTTGGCTGTTCTTCAGGCAGGTGGTTGGACCAGCAGATCTCCAGAGGTCCCTTCCCACATAGGCTCTCCTGTGGTTCCTGACTCTCTTGGTCAGAAAAGACAGGAAAGCATTCCTGTGGGGAGGCAGGAAGATCCAGGCAGGTGTGTCCATCAGTGCATAAGAGCAGGGACTGTGAAATGAAACAAAGATGTGAGCAACCTGCTCTAGTGGGAGGTGTCCCTGCAATGGCAGAGAGGTTAGAACTAGATAATCTTCGAGGTCTCTTCCAACCCAAACCATTCTATGACTCTGTGTAAATTAAAGACTTCACCTTGAACTAATGATGACACATTTGAATCCATGGTCTAGAGAGGTCAGCTGGAGTCTGGTTGTATCACTGCGTTGCTGCGAGTAACCTCTTGAAAGTTGTCCTGTACAGCAAAATGTTGTTACCGGGTACGAATACCCGATTCACAGAGTCTTCGGAGGTTCTTTTAGCCAGATGTTGCCAAAAGTAATTGAAGAATGGATTTCTTTTCATAGCTGAAAGATCCGGGTGGAGAGTGTGGAGGTCAGGATCTCTGCAGAAACAAGCTTGTCTTTTGGTCTACTAAGTAGTTTAGTGAACACATCATTTCCTGGCAGCAGCGTGTCTGCGGCGAATCTGAAATAAAGAGAGGTTGAAATGGAGCTTCCTGTAAAGGACATTTTGCCTCTGGAGTTCTGCTGCCTCTCCGTTACAAATCGATCCAAATACACTGGTGTACATACAATAGAGGAGATGGAATTTCCTGGCTAGAGCTCAGAGTTTGTGCTTCAGCATGAGGTTTGTCTGGTAGAACTAACTTAAAACCACGAAAATGCAGCTACCCCTGGGGTGGAATGTTGCAGTTATTTCAAAGTGACTTCTATGTAATTGAAAAAGGCACGAAGGAAAGAAGTGAAAGTCGGGAGGTGGAATTTGATAACTCTGAAGTGTTTCCAAAGCTGGAATAATTTGTGAATTGCTTTGTTCTTTGGAACCAAATGTAGTATCCTTCTCATGAGGACAGGGGGTTACTACCGGAGGGTAACTGGTAGTAACTGTAACCTTGATCCTTCATCTCCCTCAGATCAACTTGCTGTGATGGGAAAACGCTGGCTGGGGTCATCGGTTGGAATTCCTGTAGAGATACGTTGTGTGGCTGGAATTGTAAGAAAATGGCAGGTTTGCTGTTTATACAATTTTATATGTTTTTGAATGATTTAATGCTAATTTTATATGGTTTTAAGTGTTTCAGTGCCTCTCCCAGAGCAGTCCAGTGATGCATCCTGTGAGTAGCTCAGACACTACCTGGCATCTAAAACTTAATTGTCCAAGACCTGTGGGAGAACAGGATCAGCAAAGGCCTTGGCAGGTGAGTGGCTCCCAACATTCCTTCAGCTGCAAATTCTACAAAGTTCACATGTGAAACTGGTGTCTGTAAATGCGATCCCAGGATATTTGGGTGTGATTGAATTCCTCTCTTGGAACTGGCCACCTAATACCCACTGAAGTTCTAGACGGTGATCTTGTCGGTCGGTCTGTCAGCTCTCCAGGACTGCTGTCCCCGACAGGTGCCTGAACTCGTTAGTGAGCCCTGCTTCACAGGAACATCGTGGTGCTTTTTCCCTCACTCCTCGGCGTGCTCAGAAACCTGCACTGCAGGAAGATGTGCTGCTCTGGCCTTCCCCTCAGCTTCGTGTAGGTTGAGGCCGCCGAGTGTCCAAGTCCTGCGTGAATCCCAAAGTTAACGCTGGTCAGCAGTGCTGGTGCACTCAGGAATGGTATCACAGCCTGGTTTACGTGCGCATGAGTGAGCTGCTGACTCAGTAAGCAGCAGGCTGAGATTACCAGAGGTGCTTAAACTGGGAGTGGGTGGAATTGGGTGTGTATATCTATGTATCTCCAAAGAGGCATGCCCAAAGCACTGAAATCAGGGCTCCAGATTGGGATGTCGCAATATCCGCTGTTTGTGTTTCATCTGTATGAAGTGGTCTCTGTCTCCTGCCCTGAAGGATTCCTGAGAACTGCTACAAGGTGCTTTGTAGCAGCACAGAAATGACCAGGTTTGCAAGGCAGGGTGGTGTGAAGGTGTCAGGTGAACTTCCCTATCTCTTGTATGAGTAACGACTGAAATCCCTGGGGCTGTTTAGCCGGGAGAAGAGAAGGCTGAGAGGGGATCTGACCAATGTTTAGAAATATCTGAAAGGTGGGTGTCAGGAAGGTGGAGCAATCAGTCTCTTTTCAGTGGTACCCAGCGATAGGACGAGGGGAAATGGGCACTAACTGGAATACAGGAAGTTCCACCTCAACATGAGAAGAAACTTCTATCCTGTGAAGGTGCCAGAGCCCTGGAACAGGCTGCCCAGAGAGGTTGTGGAGTCTCCTTCTCTGGAGACTTTCAAGACCCATCTGGATGTGTTCCTGTGTGACCTTCCCTAGATGAGCCTGCTTTGGCAGGGGGTTGGACCTGATGATCTCTAGAGGTCCCTTCCAACACCTATGATTCCGTGATTCTATCCCAGTTTGTAGCTTGACTGTGGAACCCAGGTGAGAAGCTGGTCCCTGTTCACTTCGGCTAAGCTGGTGCAAGTGAAGCAAGTTCCTACCAGTGTCTGAACCGAGGGTTTGCCCCAGAAAGCAGAACAGATTGTAAATTTGTGCTAGCTTAACTGAGATGCTCTGTGTAGAACAGATTGTGGTTTAGCTTCCTGCATCGCAATTTACCTCTTGAATTTTTGGCATAATGCTGAAAAGCTGCTAATTTGTTTAATAGCGGTTTCTTCAAGATAAATTTTGCCATGTAATTGAAATTCTTTGTGAACTCACAAAAACTGCTGATGGACTGTGTGAAGACAAAATCCCTTTGGTTAGCCCAGAGTTGGTGCCGCTGGATCACAGGGGAGATACCCACCTTGCATGTGTGCTCTAATCTTGCTGGAGGGACTCCATCCCCAGGCGACAGACAGATTTGATCTGTGTTGCTTGTGCTCCTTGGCTGGAGCGAGCGCAGGAGTTGTGGTTAATAAGCCACACGTTACGAGGAATTACCCGTTTAAAAATCAAACGGCAGCACATTGTGCCGGCTGTTGTTCTCAAATCATGCTTTAGTGCCCTGATGTCCATGATGCAGAGAGCAGCATCTCCTTATCCTGGTCTCCAGAAAGACTAAGATGAGGATGATGCTAGAGGAGAACTTGGCTGATGTCACAGCAGGAGCTGAGATTTAAAATGCAGACAAATTCCCGAGCAGAGACCATAGCAGGGCAGTTGCCTGCTTTGGAGGGGTTTTTCTCGTTATCTTCCCTCTTACACGTCTCTGTTTTCCTCTAGTTTTGCTTTTGCACTTTCATGAATTCCTTGAGATAATGCCTTGTCACAGTTCTAGGTTGGTTGCTCTGTGTGGTGTGACTGTATCAGCATTGAAAATGAAGGTGCAGGGAGGTGCCTCCTGCTGCCTTCGTTGGGCACATGTAGCAACAGCAGCAAGGAGCAGGTGGTGGTGTGGTCGTGATGAGTGGTCAAGGAGGTGTATGGTCTGGTCCTGCTGAACATCCCGGTTCTTCCAGCGCTCTGCTGTTGCTACTGACTGTTCAGAGCAAGTCTCGCAAGGGTTTGCCTGCCTGTGCTCTTCTGCCACGTGGGTTATGGTAGAATGTGCCTTTAATTACAACACGGGTAATTATTTTGAATTCCAAAGTAATTCTCACTCCTCCTGTGAGTCCTGCTCGTACTTCATGTGGTTTTTTGGTGTTTTGTTAGGCAGAACCTGATGTAAGTCGAGACATCATTGCTTCTGCTCAGCGCATCTTGGACCGAGAAAATGGTTTTGTGAGGGTAAGCAGTGGTATCTCCTGTCATTTGTTGTGTGCTTTCCTACAGCTCAATGTTTTTTCTCTCCATCCGTGATAAATGAGAAAATGTCAATTGTCTGTATTTTTGAAAAACTAAATTTAGAAGTTTCTGGCTGCCTCAGTGTCCTCGGGCTCGGACTGAAGTGGGAACCCTAAATGTGAGCTTGGGAATCACCAGCCGTCAGTGACATTCCTGCCTGGTCACACCTAACTTTTGCTCTGTGGGTGTGATTAGATGGTGATGGTGGGCCCGTGAATAAAGGGCAGGAGGGCTGAGCTGATGGAGCAGGTTGCCGCTGCAGCAGGGACAAGGTCCTGCTGCTGCTGCCTCTCTTGCACAGTCTGGTGCTTATTGGACCCCTGCTCTGAAGTGATTTCAGCTCACTAACCTGAGAGAGAAAGTGAATGCTTTCCTGCCGGTTTTGCAACTTGTAAAATGAGATTTTGAATGCCAGAGCTCCTGCAAGGGAGAACTTGGAAACAAGTGGTGGGAAGGAGAGAGGGAGGAGCAGGAAGAAGGGCTGGAAGACAAGGCCCTTGTAGCACCGACCAGTCAGACCAGGTCAGCCAAGCTGTGTAGCTTCACCCATGGACTCTTTGACATGGTTGGCCAAGCAGTTCTATGGTTTTTCTTTTCTGTTTCTTGCTTAGGAGGTGGACAGATATTTGAGGCACAGTGATTTCCTAAACCTAAGAAAGAAGGAGATCCTGTACAAGAAATGGGTTGAGGATGTTTCAGATCCCCTGCTGCAGAAAATTAAGGACAAAATGGACAGCCAGTCAAGTGAAGAAATACGGAAAAGGAAAGAAGAACAACTCTCGCTCTATTTAAACTACTGTAAAAAGAAGGTATCAACAAGAAGTAAATGTCTGTGCCTGGAGAGGGTTGCGCTGTTTGGTGCAGTGAGCACGTGCTGGGGTCTGAACGTGGTCAGGCACCATGGTGTGGTGGGTTTCCCCCTGTGAGCTGGACCATTCAGGTGGAAGACCTTGAGCTGTGTCAGCTGAAGCCAAAGGCTGAGTGTGTGGTCAGGGAGGGAGCACACTCTCATGTCTCAGGAGCTCGGCTGGAGCAGTATTGCAGTATGTTGGCAGAGCACAAGCGAAACCATTTTGTGGCCTTGGATGCTGCTGGGTGAGGTTTATAAAAGAGAAGAAGGTGGGATCAGGGAGACACAGTTTTATTAAGTCTATGTGCAGGTAAATAGACCAACGTATGGATTCTGTAGTTCTGTGTGTTCCAGTACTCATAGAAATTGCACTCATGGTAGGAAATACTTGTTGGTTTTCTTGATTTTGCTCTGGATTTCACACCACTGTTGAGTATCAGATCCCATGACTCAACTTTCTGCATCTCAGGAATGGCTCTACAGAGCAGTAAGAGTAGTTACATCATCTGCCACAAAGAGAAGAGTGTTTTATATAGAGCAGGCTTTTGTTGTCAGTGGAAACCACTGCACAGTGGAGTTCTGAGACTATAAACAAGCTTCCCATCCAGAAATGAAGGTGTCACGGGCCCTGTGTTGTTTTAATGAGAGCAAATGATCCCTTTTTTCAAAGGTCTGCTACAAAAGACCTGAGCATTTAAACTGCACGTGATGACAAGGGGCTGAACTGGTCCTACTGCTGAAGTCCCGGGAGTTAGGCGATGGTGGGTACACTGCACGTGTCTGGGTCTGCATCAGTCCATCTCGCAAGCTTCTGTGGCAGGTCAGCGCTTTGCTGGGTGTCCTCCAGAAGCAGTCGTTGGTGTATTGGGATGGTCCTTCTCCCTGAACAAGCATAGTACCAGTGATCAGCCTCCACCTTTTCTCCTTGCTCTGTCTTCGGTATGTCTGAAAAACAGGCTGAAGCTCTTCAGAGTAACAGGACAATTAATTTGTGTAACTCTGACTTGACTTTCCATTGTTCCAGTGACCTGCTCATATCTGTTTTCTTTTCTCCTTAAATCTGCCTCCTTTTCACCCTCATTCTCACCTCCTCACCCCCACCCCTGTTGACTGTAGATGCATGATGAGATGGTTGGTCACAGTGTGAAGATGGCAGCAGTGCTACTTTTCTCCTAACACCAGCAAGGAGGGGGAAGTTTCCCCAGCCTGGGTTGCTGCTGCGTTAGCCACAACTCAGCTTCTGGTAGCCCGGGCTGTTGTAGGCATTGTGTGCTGGAATGCTGCAGGGAAAGAGACCTTTCTGACTGGTTTTGAGGAGCAGCTGTTGCTCTGCTTTCTGCCAAGGGGTGTATGAGTGATAACACCGTGAGTGCAGGAAGGGATCAAACCTGGGTGTGCTGCACAGCACCTGGGACATTCCACGGGGGTCTCAGCACATCGTAATGTGGTTACGTGTAATAACAACCCAAGGGGTGGCACTGAAACTCTGCCAAGCAAGGCATGTTACGGCTTCGAGCTTTCCAGGGAGAGAAACAGGAGCTTCCAGGAGGAGAAACACTTGCCCATGTGAGCACCTTCAACACAGTGACCTCTTAACCCTACTGCAGATCCCACTTGTTTTGGTTTGGCCTCATCTTGCAGCGCTCCTTAACTTGGAACTGGATTTTCCAACTCCCCACTTGAAATCGCATGCACAGATTGCCAAAAAGAATTGTGTGGGGCTGAGACCTGGAGGGCTGTGGCCTGATCACACCCTTTTCCTCCTGCGACCCCTGGATAAACATCTGCCTGAGAAAGATGAAAGCCTTAATTTCTGAGTTTTTGGAAGAATGACTGAGAGTATTAGGGAGAGTTATTTTAAATGCTTGCCCTGATCTTACTATTCTTAGGGCATCACTTGCGGCCTCTGGTTTTTTGTTTTTTTTTAACAATGTCTTATTTCCTTCTCTGTGCAGCTCTTATTTGATGCAATTTGGGTAAGTCCTGGCTTATTGGCTGTAAATAGTGCATTATAATTTGGAGACAAATGGTTGTAATGCACCTTTCTCAGTATCAGGCTCGATCAGTGTGTAGACCTCAGTCTCTGTTCAGCTTCCTTCTTGATAGCCTGTTTGATGTGGTTGTCCCTGGTCTCAGCATCAAGAGTGCCCAGCTAACCCTGGTCACGGGGAACTTCAACTGCAGAATCTGAAGTTTGTTGCAGGCAGAGTTCTTGATGGGATGGAGCTGTGGTCTGGACCGCTAGGTGTGGTTCAGGTCTTTTCTCTTACATATGGATAGAAAAGCATGCTCATGTCCTACACTTGGAGTGATAATGGTAAATTAAAATGGATGGAGGACTTTTCCTGTTACACTTCAATCACTTTCCATTGGAGGTGCAGCGTGTGAAAATTCGGGAGTCCTTTCCTCACCGCCTCAGGTGCTGTGTTCACACCGTGTCTGGCTGTGCCATACTTAGGCTGGCTGCTCTCACTGGTTTGTCACCAGTGGCTTCTGAGACCTGACCCGCTTCCTGCTTCTCCCACAGGGCTACGTGGCTTTGGAAGATTATGACCCATCAGAGTATGATCCGTTCTTCCTGAAGACGTGCACAGACTGCTGGAAGGTGCGATGGTTGTTTCTGCCGTGAGGTTTAGAGGCAACAGGGGGAAGTTAATGGTTAGAGAGCAGGCAGAGCGTGTTCGTGACGTGCTGCTCTGGGGCTGGTGTAGGGCGGCACGTGGCAGTTCTGTTAACTGAACAAATGTGGGTCCCAGCTCCTGCTGCCTTTAAGCCCGAGAGTGTTTGAAAATGTTTTTCACCAGGACATGGTTTGGATCCATACTAAGCCCCAACAGCAGGCAGTGGTGTGGGGAGAGGTTTGTTCTCCTCATCTCAAATGGACTGTGGCAGTGTGGGAAGTGTCCTGTCTGAGGAGGGTTGGTGAGTTCCCAGGCAAGCCAGGTGTGTGCTCTGTAGAAGATCATCTGACAGTTCAGATGACCTTTACAGAAGCTCACACAAGCGCACCAAAGACTTGGGTACCTAATAGAAGAGTTTGGTGGGACTTAGAAAATTGCACTTCATGGATTTGTGTCCAACTGTGGCTCAGCAGCTGTGGGGACTGAGCTGATGCCTCACTGCAGTGTGCCACGCAGGCTTCGTCAAGGTCACCTGCCTCCAGGAGATCAAATCTCCTGTCTATGGTCTAACTTTGGGGCCAAGCTGTTGAATGTGTTATGGGCTGTCTTAGGAGCAGAGACATGCAGCGTTTCTCATGGCTCATGATTTTATTAATAAAAAATTGAGGTTGATGCTCCTTCCCCGCTAACCAACAGTACCTTGACATTCACCTCTGACTTTGGTCTTTTGAGACCCTCCAACAAAGTGCTTGTGTTAGTGCGTAAGCATGAAATCACTGTCTCTGTCACAGGTTTCAGTGCCAGCTCTACAGGATCCTCTGCTAAAAGGCATTCAAAGGCAGTTTATTGAGACAGGCATTGTCAAGCAGTGTGAGACAGGTATTTTAAACACTTGGTATCTCCTGGAATATTTCATGCTGGGGGGCCATCCTTGCTTGTGACAGCAGACGCTCACACGAGGCACTTGTGACTCTCCTGCCAGGAAGACTCTGCTCTACCCGAGAGCTGAACAAACTCCGTGGAGCGGAGCTGCCGCTGCTTCCTTTGAGCCGGCAACGCTTGGATGCAGCTGAGTGGCTGAAGATCCCACACGCCTACATTGCCAGTGAGGTCCACCGAACAAAGAGGTGAGAGCTAATGTGGTGTTTCTTGAGAGGCAGCACAAGAGCTACAGGGAGTGAGGCCTCTCCTTCGGGGCTGCATAGCAGAGGATTTGCTAAAACTTAACTTTCGTGGTGCAATCTGCTTGGTTGATTGTGTATTTCTCCTGAGAAAGGAGTGGTGGTGCAGGGAGAGCCTACAGGCATGGAGCGGACAGCAGGATGTGTCAAAGCAGAGGACTGATGGTCAAGCTGAGCCTTGAAATAAAGTGGCTTTTGGTGGGGAGTTTCTTGCCCTTTCTGCGTGGAGCCTGGCAGCCAGCCCCACAGGTTGAGCCATGGAATAGAGATCTCCTGGGCGCTTTACTGGATGGTCTGAAAGGATTCAATGTTCGTACTTGGTTCTAGTTTGGGGTTGGTTTTTTTTCTGTTAGTTTCTAGATTTTGGGAGCAGAGCGAGGTCATACTTGTATCACAGACTGGTTGAGGTTGTAAGGGACCTCTGAAAGTCATCTTGTGCAATGTCATCTACTATAAAGCAGGGCCACCTAGACCCAGACAGCTTTTGAGTGTCTCTAAGGATGGAGACCCCAGGACCTCCCTGGACAACCCGTGCCAGTGCTCAGCCACTCACACAGTAAAAAAAAAGTGTTTCCTGATGTTCAGAGAGAACCTCCTGTGTTTCGGTTTGTGCCCATTGGCTCTGGTCACTGGGCACCACGGAAAAGAGCCTGGCTCCATCCTCTGGCTACCTCCCTTCAGGTAGTTGTGCAGACTGATGAGATTCCCCTGGGCCTTCTTTTCTCCAGGCTGAAATGTCCCAGCTCTCTTGGCCTTGTCTCATGTTCGCTCAAGCAGTGTCCTTTCGCTGTTGAGACAGTGTGTGTCCTGGCTCAAATAGGATAACGTGGGGCAAGAGGAAACGGTCTCAAATTGTGCCAGGGAAGGTTTAGGTTGGATATTAGGAAAAATTTCTTCAGGGAAAGGGTTGTCAAGCCCTGGAAGAGGCTGCCCAGGGAAGTGGTGGAGTCACCAGCACTATAGAGGGATTTAAAAGACGTGTAGATGTGGTGCTGAGGGCCGTGGTTTAGCGGTGATGTGCCAGTGCTGAGTTAAAGGTTGGGCTTTATGATCTTAAAGCTCTTTTCCAACCTAAATGGCTCCATGATTCAAGCTGAGCCTGGTCCTGTAAAGGAGCTGCCTGTGCTGAGGGAGCTACTCACCGCTCCAGAAAGTTGCATCCTGTAGCTGAGCTTCGTAACAGGGTTGGTTCTTGGCATACAGGCTGGTGGGACTCAAAATACTGTAGAGATAAGGAATGGGGAACTGAACTGGAGCAGCAGCTGCCTGAGCTGAGAGCACTGGAGAGCCCCAGCTGTTGGGGTCAATGAAGAGTGATTTTTTAATTTTTTTTTTTTTAATTAGATAATGTCTTTTTTTAAAAAAAAATCCCAATGCTCTGGTTCAGCCCTTTTGAAAGCTCTGCCGCTGCAGGACACAACACTTCAGGGATCTCCTGCTCCCCAGTTGAACTGGGAGCCTGCTGTCCTCCTGAACCAGGCCCCCTCTCTTCCCCCCAGCCCCTGCCCTAGAGGATTATGCCTCTATGGTCCAAAGCTTTGCTCCACCAGGTCTGCCGCAGTTACAGGGTAATGGAACATTCCAGAAGGAACACTGGTCACAAAGACAGATGTTTCCTGGAGCAAGTCAGTGTGGGAAAGAGCTGGTGCAGGAAGCTGTGCTGGGCTACAGCAGCCTTCGTGTTGCATGGACTGGCAAAAGTTTTTCCTTCTGTTTAAAGGTGGAAAGTCATCAGCCACCACAAAGACGGCAAGAGCCAGTGATGTCAGCTGTCCTCCAGTGGACTGCAGCAGCAGGCACAGCCACCAGAAGGTACCATCTGCAAATACGTTACAACTTCTGGCAAAGCAAGTGAGAACAGGAGAGGTCTTCTGGCAAACTGCAATAAACTCATTGTCTTAGGCCTGTGGTTCTGAAGTGCTGTTACCCTGCAGCCAAGGAGATGTTTGCGATGCTGCTCCTGTTCTGTCCAGCTTCAGTCCACACTGAAGCTCCAGCTCTCAGTCCTGTATTTCAGGTGACAGGAGTGTCAGCGTTCACAGTGGGCAGAAACAGTAGCAAAGGGTGCAACATTTTAGCTACAGCTGTTGAAATTTTGCAGTAAGCTTACAGAGGTCACTTTGGGGTTTAGGAACAACCCTCTCTTTGAGCAAGCAGGAGGAGGAGGAGGTGGTTCTCCTGGCTATTGGTGTGGTTAGCAGATGTGTACAGAGGAGTGGCCTGAGAAGCACGGATAAGGGAATAATGACTTGGTTTTGCTTGTTCAAATCTTTATCAGAACTCCCATAGTGAGTATCTTGCGAAATATTATTTGCAAAATAATGTTAGGGTACTACCAAGGTTCAAAGGCCTTTCTCCTGGAGGCAGGCTACAAGCAGTAAGACAAACTTTTAACACACATAGAATCATAGAATGATTGGGGTTGGAAGGGACCTCAAAGATCATCCAGTTCCAACCCCCCCCTGCCATGGCAGGGACACCTCTACTAGACCAGGTTGCTCAAGGCCCCATCCAACCTGGCCTTGAACACCTCCAGGTATGGGGCATCCACAACCACCCTGGGCAACCTGTGCCAGTGTCTCACCACCCTCAGAGTGAAGAACATCTTTCTTACATCTAATCTAAATCTCCTCTTCTCCAGTTTGAACCTATTATCCCTCATCCAGGCTCTACAAGCCCTTGTAAAATGTCCCTCCCCAGCGCTCTTGTAGGCTCCCTTCAGATACTGGAAGGCCACAATGAGGTCTTCCCAGAGCCTTCTCCTCTCCATTCTAAACAACCCCAGCTCTCTCAGCCTGTCCTCGTAGGAGAGCTGTTCCAGCCCTCTGATCATCTTTATGTCCCTCCTCTGGACCTGCTCCAACAGATCTGTGTCCTTCTTGTTCATACCTACTGATTGTGCTGAGAAGGCAGGAAACAACGAGGGGAGAGGAGCTGGTGAGTGTTCCTGTACAGAACGTCTGGCACTTCTCAGAGACCCAATGCTGTCAGTGTCCTGCGGAGCAGCTTCTCTCTTCTTCTAGCGTGGTCCCTGTTTCCTGGCCAGCAGCTCTGGTGGCGAAGCCAGACGCCAGAATTTTCTCTATGCGTATTCAAGAAGCTCCACAGCCCCACGGTACAGACACAGTCTCTCCAGAATTGCCAAGATGTCGTTTTATTTAGGATTAGAAATACCGAACCACAGAAAACGGTTAAAAGTAACAGCAGTTGCCTCAGCCCAGTAACAGGCGGGCGCACAGACGGCAGCCGGGTGGGAAACGGTCAGACACCAGCAGGTATCGCTGCCCCCGCCGAAAACACGGGCAGGCGCTGCTCAGAACCGCGCGCTGCGCTTGTTCCGCAGAGCAGGTTAAGGAGGCAGTAAAATGCTTACAACGTATCAAACCCTTTAAAAACAAACTTTTTTTTTTTTTTAACAATCCCTGATTTTGGTGCCAAGAGAAAGTTTTTGCTTTCAACCGGTCTCGTTTTCCAGCTCGGTGCTGGGATGACAGCTTCCCCCAGCAAACCTTTTCAACTTGTAATACGCTTTTCTTGACTTTAATCCCGTTAAGTTTTTCTCATTATGTCCCAGTCCCCTGTACAATAAAATATACTCTTTAAAAATCACTATGCATCAATAAACATCTGTAGAGAAATTACATTAATAAACTTATATTTTACTCTCTATATACATGTTGGCAATGTCAAAGCTTGAAGATTCACATGGAGGTCTGCGAGACCAAGGAAATGTACACAAATAACTTACACTTAGGAAAAAAACAAAGGCTGAAGAGTATTTTTTTCCACATTATCGTGGGTCACAGTATTTAAAATTCTTTTTCTAGTTATTCTTCACAACCACATTGTCTCAGCAGAGAATGATGAATCAAACGGAAGCAGAAAGAAAAGTCAAGTAGCAGTTACTGATTTCAGTGCAGAACTAAGTCAAGTAAAGAATTACAATGGATTCTTAAAGGATACACAGCGGAGACTTCTCCAGTGCTAAGGCTTCTTCAGCATTTAATCGTTATCATCCTGAGACGGGAAGATTCCAGTGGATATAACTTTCCAGGTTTCAAACGGAATGATTCTAGTGCTGAGCTTAAACCACTCCCTCGGTCTGCATGTTAGACTAAGTGGTAAAACACACAAACATCTCCCTGCCACATTTCTACTTAATACTTTTTATGGCCCTGAACATGAGAATATTGGCATTCAAATCCAAGATATTCCAACGTAATAAAAAGGCACCGAGCTGTAGTACTGTACACACAGTCACGTTTGTGTTTGCATAGATCAACAGCAACTTTGAACGCCGCAGGAAACTAAACGCATCCAGTAACTAAGAGCAGATACGAAGCCGCAGGAACTCGTGCGCAATAACCAGCGTGGGGCAAGGAGGCTCTCGCGAAGGTGTGTCCAGGCTGTCAGCTTCAGTTGTCCTTCATAAATTACCAAAAGTGTCCTCAGAGGAGCGTTTTCTGATCAAAGAGCTGCAGGTCAAAACGGACCCAGACTTCGCCTGTTGGAACTTCATGCAGCAGTAAGTGTTTAGTCGTGGGGCCTTTGCTTTCTTGCTCTGTTCTGATTTTTGCTACTGGGATTTCCGTGCGACCCAAAAAATCTGTTGGGCAAGCGAATAAGAGATTTCATTAAGCAAAGACATTAAACTTAGAAAATCTGAAAGTGTCAGGCTAAGCATCAGTGCTGCACAGGATGTGATCAGTTCCAGAGCACTGCTCCCGGGCTTCCTGTCTGACCAGCCCTCAGCCTGTGTACATCAGTCTGCAGTGACCAAAAAGAGTCTTTTTAGAAGACAGAAATGCTAGGATGGAGAAAAGGGCTTTAAAAATACAGTTCCCTCTCAGAAAAACAATTTCAAATGTTCTCCTGTCTCTTCTCCTGAGCTTCCTAAGCTGGAAGGGCAGACTGAAGTGATGGAAACTGTTTACAAGTCACTCGTGCTGCGACAAAGACAGTAATAATAATAAAAAAATCGACTATTTTGTCTCAACCCACTTTTAATTAGGCTCATATATGAGGGTAGATTTAGACTAGATAGAAGGAGGAAATGTTTACACTGAGGGTGGTGAGGCCCTGGCCCAGGCTGCCCAGAGAGGTGGTCGATGCCCCATCTCTGGAAACGTTCCAGGTCAGGTTGGACGGGACTCTGAGCAACCTGCTCTAGTCGAAGATCAGACTAGGGGGATTAGACTAGGTGACCTTTAGAGGTCCCTTCCAACCCAAACCCTGCTGTGATTTTATCCCCTTCTTTTCACAAGAACAACGACCTTGAGCAGCTGCCGCCACTCGTATGTTTACGGTCCTATTCCGAAATCACACACCCGTTTTGTGGCCATTTCATACGTAACATCTCTGTACGTTTGCGTGCATTAAAAGGTTTACAACGAACTGAGAAAACACCAGACTGGGCTGTGCCGCTGGGAGAAGCAGCCTGGCAAAGTCACCTTGCCTCACAGGAGAAAAGACCGAGCTGTGGTTACGCAGAGGGCAACTCAGGCCAAGGCCAGACCTCGCAAATCTGCCATCACCAGCTGCGTGTCAGAGCCCTGGAAAAGCCCTTAACCTTTTGAAGAGTGCCAAAACCACGCTCAGTGTCCCAGCAAAAAAAAGGAAAGCTTATCAAGCTCTTGCTGTGCAAATATCACCTAGCACCTTATTTTCGGGCACCTACACTGAGAGAGAAAAACCTCTGCTTTCAACTTGTTCCTTCCCAGTGGGACAAAAAAAATAACTTTGTATCCAATACAAAAGCCAGAGTGGGATCAAAGCTGTTCACACAAATGTTCACACTTACCATCGGGTGAGAACTGATCCCTGTCAAACATGGTGATACACAGGACATCCTGGTACAGATCCTTAATGAAGAACTGGCAGTTGAAGTTCCACTTGGGGTTCAAGGTGTCCTGCAGGGTCCTCGTAGTGTAGCTCTGAGAGCCCATGCTGATTTCACAGTACGGGTTGCTCTTCCCTAAACACAGAGCAAGCAGTGAAACATCTCTGCAGTGCAGAAAGCTCCCTCCCCACCTGGAGGCTCCTTGGACACACATCAATGCTGCTGTCCAGAAGGTGTGGGTCAGGCAACCCCTAGATGCTAGAGCAGCACGGAGATGGTTCTTCCATCAGTCCCCTGAAGCTAAATAATGACTAATTTGTTCAAAATCACAGAATGGCAGGGGCTGGAAGGGACCTCTGGTATCATCTGGTCCAACCCCCCGACAAAACAGGTTTGCCTACAGCAGGTTGCACAGGATCGTGTCCAGGCGGGTTTGGAATCTCCAGAGGAGACTCCACCACCTCCCTGGGCAGCCTGTTCCAGGGCTCCGGCACCCTCACAGGAAAGAAGTTTTTCCTTATGTTCAAGTGGAACTTCCTGTGTTCTGGTTTTGTGTTCATTGCCCCCTGTCCTACCACTGGACACTACTGAAAAGAGTCTGGCCCCACCCTCTTGACACCCGCCCTTGAGATATTATGAGCATAGATCAGATCCCCTCTCAGTCTTCTCTTTTCCAGGCTAAACAGACCCAGGTCTCTGAGCCTTTCCTTGTCACACAGATGTTCCAGTCTCCTCATCATCTTTGCAGCCCTCTGCTGGACTATCTCCAGTAGTTCCTAGAAGCTGTAGCTGCAACCACAATGTTTCCCAAATCACCGAACTCCTCTTAGCAAACCTTTCCAAACGCTGCAGGAATAAAGCGACTCGACACCATTTCCTCCACTCACCATTGGGCTTACAGGCCTTTAGTTCTGTTGCTTCAATCACATGCACCATCAAGCGTCCTATTCCGGAGGTTTTCTGTGAGCGAGCTGGGAACAAAGAAGTCAGAAATAAACGGATTGGTTGCAACCATAAAAACTGGCAATAGATGTGAAGAGAGAGATCCTACACAGACACCGGCATCCTCTGGAAAAGGCCCTGCCCACGTGTCCATGTGGGTGAGCGGGACATGCAGAACTTGGTAGGTACCTTGATAAGCCTTTTCACGTTTCTTCTTCTCAGTTTCGATGTACTGCTCTGATGCTGCTTTGATCTTCTGGACCCAGGCAGTACTGTAAAGACCAATCCCTACGGTCAGGGTCATACCACAGGCAGCAAATTCTTCAGTATCAGCAACTCTGCCCCAATCTCTTTCGCCATCCCCCCTCCATGGGTTTCAGAGGCATCACAAATCAAGTTAGTTCAAGGACTAAAGCGATAGAGTTTTTGGATTTAATCTTATGCCACCTTTCTACATCAGCCTAAGATAAATGAATCTTCTCTACAACCGTAACATCAAGGAGCAGTAGATGGGACTGGATTCCCCTGCAAGAGCAGCCACACAAGCAGAACAAAATCAGAGATTTTGGGTTGTGGGTGGGTTCACCCACCACAACTTGTAACTCAAATGAGAGTCAAACGAGTTTGTTTCCTGAGCAAGAGATTAAACCCTGTTCTTGAACTCCGACACCTCCATGTCAGCTCACCGGACACTCAGGCCACAGCCGTGATCAACACGTTTGAGCTCAGATCCGTGTTTTCACTACTCACCGCTCATTAATGTTGTCAGTTCTCAGCGTGTAAACTCTGTCAATGTGTGATATGTGGAAAACTGGCTCGTCACTTGAAGGGTCTGTGGGCAATTTCACCAGGACTTCATTGAGGAAAACAGGCTGAAAGAAAAGCAAACATCACCGTGGCAGCATCACCCTGACAGTAAGCAGAAACTCTACAAGGATGTTTAAAAACATTTACTGCAGGGAAAATGAAAAGTCCTAGGACAGAGGATGAACAATACGATCACCACGTAAGGGATGTGAGAAAGGACTGAGAGAAAAACTACTCTGGCGCTACGGCCCCGCAGCCCTCTGCAGATGAAAAGCTTTGTGAAAGGGGCAGGACTCTCTAAGCAGAGCTGCAGCGTGGAGCTTGGGAATCCTGGGAATCGCTCAGGTTCCCTGTCAGAAAGCAGCCCTCATACTGAAATTTATCTCCCCGACCCCAGAATCTTGAGAACACGTGCTGAGTGGACACAGAGACTAAAGTTTTGCACTGTTTACTGTTCTCTAAGGAAGGACAGGTATTTTCTCGTGGATGCGGGAACTTGTGCAGACTTAAGGTTCCTGCTTCTGAACATCCCACTCAGCTGCTCAGGCACGACACTGTCTCTGCCCTTTCACCCCGAAGTGCAGGGAAGTGTTTATTCCCCACGGCACAGCGGCCTGTCCTTGTCCGGGGACAAGCCAACGGCTTTCATGCGCGTTGGCTGCCGGCGTGCGCCCGTATGGCAGCAACGACCAGACGGGGCCGGACGGCTGATCCCAGCGGGGAGGACAGCGTTCCTCAGCAGCAGCCCGGCCCCGCCGTGTCAACGCGCCCACAGGGCACCTTGATTCACTCACCATTTTGTACATCTTGAACTGGGAGTTGGATTTGGGGCTGAACAGTTTATCGGAGCCGGAAGACACAAACTGTTTAACCATGTAGGTGAGCAGGAGGAAGTCGTTGAAGAGGAAGCCGTACAGCTCCTTGCTGCTCTTGGCCTTGTACAGCTTGCCACTGTGCAGGAGTTTCCGTGGTCCCAAGCAGTTTGTGAGGGAGTTGAACACGGGTTGCTAGGAGAGACAAAACCCATTAGCAGCAGGAAGTTAATGCAGACGTCAGTTCTGGCTCCTCTCCTCGCTGGAGATTGCTCAGACTGCTCAAAACGTTTTCTGTTTTGTTTAATGAGTTTAGTTACAAATAAAGAGAAGGGAAACTGTTTTATGATCTGCCATGGTATCGGCCAGCTTAAAGTAGATTTAAGCTTCACCAGGAACACAGCCAGGGGTCTGACTGGATGAAGGCGTTCACCTCATGGCCACTCTTCTGTCGTCCGCAGGCTGTGTTTAAGAAGAGCCTGCGGAGTCTGCAGCCAGGTCACCTCTTATGGGTGCACCGCTTATAGGTGATGGAACTAGGACAGGACAGACCTTCTGGGACTGTCAAGCCCCGGTTCCTCAGGCAGCCAGCGGTGAACTGTCACAACACTTCCATGGCTTTTGAAGGCTGTCCTGAGAGGTACAGGAGCCTGAAGCCCACATACCTTTGAGGACCTGGCATTGAGGGCTTCTGCGCCCTTTCTGCGTGCGTGAAAGAAAACCCTGGGAAACACACTCTAAGTGAAATGCCACATAGTAACACTGGACTTAGCCCAGTGGCAGCACGAGCAGAACTTCAAAGGTAAGAGTCATTTCTGTTCATTTAACGATTTAAATGGTATCAATTTAAAGCTGACAAATCAAGATTTCTCCACTGCCAAAATAACGCAAAAAGGAGAGCTCATCACGTTATGGCTGCGAGCAGAATTTAGGGTGGATCACGCTCCCGTACCGGACGGGAGACAAGGACTCCCATTCCCTCCCGGAGCCGTTCTGAAACGACTCAGCAAAGTCTCCACCGTACAGCCCGTCCACGCAGCTACCTCAGCCAGGCCTTCGCACTGGACGTGGGACTGTATCCACTCCAGCCTGTCCGAGTTCTCTTTCTCGCGCACCCCTTCGTTAACCTGAGAGCACAGCTCCTCCGCACGCTCCAACGCAAGCTTGAGGTTACTGTGATCGGGGTGATTTTCTGGAGTGTTCTCTAGAATCTGGTACGGATTAAAAAGGGAGAAAAGAAGACAAAAACCGGGGTAAGCATAGGTGCTACTTCTCCACGCTCTCAAAGAAATCCCCATAAAGGGAAAAGGCTTTGTTTTGCTTTTGCTATTGAGGTCAGACTCGAAAGCATTCACCTACAACTCCTTGCTTAGGGTACTCACACTCTTTATGAGCAGGGGGTAGCGGGTTATCCTTTGCATAGGTTTCAGGAGGAAACTGGAGAGGGGCATTCCTTTGCAGCGATGGTCCAAGGCAAGTTTCTATGGTGCAACCCAGAGATTTAACAGAGACATCGCGTTACTCATCAAGAGACAATTGCCTCACTGCACGGAAAGCTGAAAACTGTCTGCTCAGATTCATTTTGCCAGGCATTCCAAGAAACCTTGGATTTTTCAGTCAGCAAACAATACTTGTATCTAGAACAAACCGGAAAGCCGGCGCGGTCGTTGTACCCAGACGCTTTGCCAGCATAAGCCACAGGATCATTGTTCGTGCAGAACCCTTACATTCAAAACCATTCCAGCTTTTAATTTGATGTTACAGGCTCCGCTCGGGTTGAACAGAAACACAAAGCAATGACAGAAACAAACACCTGATGTCAACAGTTCTGGCATTTCTCCTTTCAGGGCCTCAAAGCCACCGCGTCAGCTGCAGCGTGGCAGAAATTCCTCCTTTCTTTCTTTCTGCAGAGAGCCTGCCCGTGGGGCTCACAGCACACCTCCAGCCCCGGCTGCGACCCCACGGTTCCGACACGCTGCACGTCCCCCTGCCCACTCCGTATGTGTGTCAGAACAACAGCTTTTCTATTTCAACTCCACAGACTCTAACGCCTTCTGACAGCACGAATTTTTGGGGAGGTGCAGACACCAGCCCTGCAGCTCTGTGGGGTTAGTGTTACCCTGAAGTAACGAGCAACGGAATGGGAAACGGAGTAATAAATTAGCTAGTGAGAGAGAGACAAGTGTATAAACAGAAGCGCACAGAGTGTTAACCATGATCATCATATAAATGCACCTTGGGTGGTTCTTAGCTATTTTTGCAGGATTTTTCTCTTCTGGGTTACTTTGATCTGGTGGATGCTGGTTAGATGGGGTCCTGCCATTGAGGAAAGATGAAGGTACAAAAGCTACGGAATAAGATACCTTTAAGTAGTCTTTGAAATCGGCATCTTCATCAGTTTTCTGCTGCAGCAACGAAGCTCCGTTAAGCTGGCAGCTGCAGAACCGAATGTAGGCCTGCATGTGAGAGAGCTCTGCTGCTAAGATGTCCCCAATCATCTGCACTGGCATTTTTTCTCCTCCTGTTTTCTTACGCACTCGCAAGGCTCTGAAGAGGAAAGAAATAACCATCCAGCTTTGCTGCCAACTCTGCGAGGCCTAAATCAAGATCCTCACCACATCCATCTCCGGAAGGACACCAGCCTGCGAGGTGAATTCCCTTACGCAGCACGGGCGCTTCCGTGCGGCGCAGGGTCCAGCCTGAACCCCCAGGAAGTCACGGGCACAACACGCTGAGCAGAACCAGCTGCCTGATGGGGTCTGTGGGACTGAGACTCTCCTTGGAGGTTTCCGGGACAATCGGCATCCATCTCTACGTTCAACCAGCATCCCGTTTCAATGGATTATTAGCCACTTTGTCTCTCCAAAGTTTATTTTTAGGGAACAGAAGGTTGCTTTGCAGAAAACTGGGAAGAACACCTCCCATGCACATGCTTTTGCGTAGGCTCTGTTTCTAAGGTATGATAGCAAATGTGCATCTGTTCTTGCTGTCTATTCCCCCCCCACAACAACCCTTTCTGTGTGAGGTGATCTGAATGCATTCAGCTGGTCTGAATGCACACAGGCACAGGAAATAATCAGCAAGGACAGAAATATTTACTGTAAACCAGAAAACCTCCTGGGGAAGGAAACGAGAGAAGAAAGACGAAGAGGACAACATAACAATGCAGGTAACCACTCACTTCAGTAACTTTGTGTTTGACATGATGAGTTCCTTCCAGTTAACAAAGATCAGACCCATTTCTCCTTCCGTGAGACAGCCCGAATCAGCCATCGGTTTTTGGAAAACCTGCAGTCAAAAAAATCAGAAAGGTGGGCAATTCTTCCGAGACAAAAGCAGCTCAGCCTCTTCTTTAGCCTCGCAGTGATTCTGCTTTTTTGGAATGCTCCGTGTCCAATTTCTCAGAACTTAAAAGCACTTCCTTAGTAGCACTTGTGACAGCTGTCGCTATTTTTCCTGAGAGCATGACCTCATTGTGACACCGGCATCGCCACCTTCAAAGCAGGGACAAGCGCTGGGCCCTGCAGGCTCACTGTTCAGCAGAAGAGCATTCTCCTGGCTTCAGAGTCCACTGCTACACAAATCACACTCACGCATCACACCACTCCCACACCCAGAGCACTCGCCAACCTGCCTGCAGAACTACAGCCTTCCAGGGGCCCTCGGCACAGTATCTCCGGGTAGCAGGACATCTGAGTAACTCGGTCTATTTAATGTCGTTAACATTTCACCACACAGCTGTCAAGTTAGGTCAAGTCAGATGCCCAAGACCACGTAACGGTGGCCAGTTCCTGCCCTGGGAGGTGCCCTTGCTTCCAGAAGTAAAACTGGAGACAAAGGCAGACAATAAACCTTTATGGTGCTTACACAGCTTCTGTCACGAGCCCGTGCAGCTTTGCTAGACACCTTGGCCCAGCCCATCATCTCGACATTGAGCACCAACACCTAAGAACGGGATTTGGAAAATAGAAAGGTCCTTGTAAGACAATGGCTTTCACAACGTGATGCTTCTGGCTGGTGGACAATCACGTAACGTTCGCTAGAAGGGACATGCTCACACATCTTTCTTCCTCTAGCGCTTCACAATTTGTAAGAATCCCTTCGCTGTTACCATTCAGGAGGACAGAGATGTTCTTTTCCCAAATGCATTTGCACACCCAAGACATCTCACCTCTAAGACGAGCTGAAGATCGTCCATGTACCTTTCTTCAGTCTGGATGAGCTCATGAATGTAGCCCTGCCTCTTCCTTTCCATGGGCTGCATAGTGTCAAGGCTCTGGAGATCAGCACACCCTACAAGAAGTAAGCCGGTAGTTTAGATCCCACTCAGGCCACCAGATCTGTAGCGTCAACGTAGACCAGCCTACAGTTCAGACTATATACACCGTGGTAAAATCCTGTCCACAGCAGCAGCAGGTTTCCAAATCGGGTGCCGTGGTGATTGACCTCCTCCCCCCCCATGTCATTTTTTCAGTCTGTCACTTTTTTATTTCTTAGAACATCCCTTGTTCTTGTGCAGTGATGCAGAATAAGAATTCCCGATTTCCTGCCACTCCCTTTGTCTCAGTATTTTTTCTCATCTCTTATCCTTTTCTGCCATAATTTTTAAAACCCATTTTTTCTCTTACCTTACGCAATGTCTTTTGTGAGATGAAGTCATCTAAAACATGTCTGGTTCTGACTGAGGACATCGCACCTTTAATCTCCACCCCATTTCTAAAATCCTCTGCCTTGGTTATTAACTTAGATACAAACCACCAGTACACATTTGTGAAGTTATAATGCATAAAGTTATCGTTGCATAACTTCACAGTTGCACAACAATTTTCTCATTTGGAAACAAAATGAGCCTGAAATATGTTCGGTTACTTTTATGCATCAAGTGTGAATAACCAAAACCATGCAGCGGAACACGCAGGGACGCCATGACACAAACCCCACGTTTTCGGGAACAACATGCAGACCCTACAGCTTCACGCTGCTTTTTCTCTACCGTACACGCGTTAGTCAGCACGACAGCAACGTCTGAAGTTTAGTAATCGCACCAAAAACCGGGAAAAACAAAGTGGTGAATATGTTTAGCTGGGGAAAGGCGAGCGCGGGAAGTCCAGCGCTGACGGCTCTGCAGCCACGGTGTGCTGGAGAGCCCTGACAGGAGCAGGGTGGGGGAATGCGGAAAATAAACCATGACAGAGCGTCTGAGAACGTACATCTATCGCTTGATGCGATGGCGTCAGACTTTACTACAACGCGATCTGTGGATTCTGCAGGACAGCAGAGAGGACGTCGCAGGGGCTCATTTAGATCCGGCATTTCTAGAAGAACGACACTTTTTTGAACGTTTACGGGTGGTGCGAAAGGCAGCGTGACCTGCGGCAGGAAGGGCTGCGTCTCCCGCGTCACCCCAGCACACCCCGGACACAAGAATGGGACGATTCTGTTCACCGCCGCTGTGTGTATCTCTACGGGAAGGCTGCTCTAAATAATGTAATGGGTTAGTAATAAATCTGGGGGGGAAAAAAGCCCCAAGAAACATTACATTTTTGGCTGAACTCGATGCGACAGTGGCCTAATGGGAACCTCCCAGGCTTGGGAGCTTCCTGCTGGACTGGCACCGAGCTGCTCTGAGGGCAGCATCCTTCAGCAAAAGAAAAAACACTTGTCAAATGAAGTTCTGTCACATTTGAAGTATTTTAACAGGGAAGCCCTTTGAACAACACAAGGAAGTAAAACAGCAGAGGCAACAGATTTAAAATCAGGACTTGTGGTTTCTGTTTTGTGCCCCTAGGCAGGATCGGAGATCTTAAGCTTTCTGACAAGATTTGAAAAAAATGCCACTTTCTAATGAAAAGATCGGGGACTGCAGCTCTTTTGCTGGTGCAGAATGCTGCTTCTGGCCTTCATTATTCCCAAAGGTACAGCGAGGCCGAAATGAGATGGGAAAAATGAGTAGAGTTACAGATCAAAGTATCTTAATCCATCAAGACGGGCTGCGGCCAGCGTGTGCCACCGGATTCTGGCGTCATTCTGTCGTCTGTACAGCACTGCGCTTAAGCCCACCTGGTTCCCAAGACATGAAGTTTTAGGATAATCAAGGCTTGCACAGTAACCAGACTTTCTATGTCCAGGTTCGGAAGTCTCAGCTTTGACCACATGGTTCTCTTCTCTACTGCCAGGTACACGCCTGCAACATGAGCAGGGACAGACTGAAGCTCTTGTTCCCGTTTGCTTCTATCTCCACTGATGGAACAATCCACAGGCAAGGATTTGTGTCTGTCTTACGCTGTCTACTTAAGGGTGAAGCAAACACTGGAAGGAAAACAGGCCATTTTCATGCACCTAAATAAGATTTGGTTTGTAAGCTCATTACCAGATACAAAAACAGAGTTAAATTACCCGGCTCCTGCACTAACCTTGTATGGGGACTGTCAGCGTTCGGGATGAACGTGTGGGTGCTACGTTATACTTAAATAAGCACTGGTGAAAACGCCCCAGATTTTGATGGGTCTGATGATACTGGCATAAAACCATAGTACCCAATTCCCACATCTGAGGGGGAATTCAGGCATTTGGATCTGAAGGGAAGAAAGGTGAAGGAGACAGGGAACAGAACATTTGCCAATGTTTTTCCTAAGGTTGGACTAGATGACCCCAGAGGTCTTTTCTAACCTGAATGATTCTATGCTTCTGAGGAAGTGGCCACAGCAACCCACGGGCTCACGGTACAGAAAGGGTGGAAGGTTCTGGCACTTATCTGACTCCCAGCTCACACCCTGGCAGCAAATGAATCCCGAGGCGGGGGAAAGCAAGCAGTTATTTTTTGCTGGTTTAGCAGCCAGGAATGCGCGTGGAAGCAGCAGAACTGCCTGCTTTGGCAGCAGAAAGCTGGTGGTTTGGCTTCTGTCTTGTGAAGCTTCATCCCAAACTCCCCACGCAGCTAATGAAAAGCAGGGAGATTTTTGGGAGCGCCTACAGAGGGGAATCTCAGCTGCCCACGCCCAGGCCTTGCTTCTCTCTGTTGACTAGATGAGAGGTTTACTCCACCTTTGGAGGGCCAGCCTGCCCGCCCCTTCCACCCAGAGCAGGGTGCTGCCAGGCTGTTCAGACCGTCTGGGGCACGACCTGCCCAGCTCCCTCCCAAGAACATCTAAGGGAGCAAGCAGTGGGTGGCTGGTGCCTGTGAAACTTTGGGTGTAGCGAGAGAGCGATGCCTACCAGAGCTGCGGTACCGTTGTGACAGATCCTGCTCTCCAAGGCGAGGAAGCAGCTGTCTGGCAGGGGCAGGGTAAAACAATCCGGAGGGTTTATAAACAGGAAATCCCAGTCTCTAAAGCTGTGTTTAAAATTATACTTCCCTCTCCAAATATACCTGAACAAGAAATACTTTCTTCCTACTAACATAACTAACCCCGCATGAAAAGCTACAGAGTTTCACAGTTAAAAGACGTTCTCCTCTGCAGGAGATTCAAACGCCTGAAAAGCATGGGTGGCCTGGAGGGGAAAACCTTTCCAGTCACTGACATATTTTGGATTTGAGTATGTTCACGGGGAAGAACGACACTTTCTGAAGATACAAAATCTTCCAATGAAAGAAAGATGAATGAGACCTAGCACCACTTCAGAAAATGTCCTTTTTTTTCGTTGTTGAAAAAGGGTGAGGGAATTAAAATTCTTCACTTAAAAGCCAATTCCAGAGAACTGAGGTAAAAACCGATGGATAAAAGGCTTTCAAAGATGCCCAGATCTGCTTGGACGTTGGGTACTCGTCCCCTTTCCCAACAAACTTCCCCACTGAATGATGGAAAAAATACATTAAAAATAACAGCTCTGGAAAGACACATTAAGTATAAAAAACTGAGCTGAAGCACTTGCCCTGGAGGATCTATACCAGAGGCACCGCTGCTTTGGGTCACCAGTGAAGACTGTTTAGGGCTACAGACGGGCCATACAAACTAGTGTGGGTTGTTTGTTGGGTTTTTTTTGTTTCTTTAGCTCAAGGCAGTTGATATGGCTGGAAAAAAGCAGATAAGGGTAGGGTTTTTTGCCTGTATTAGGCTGTTTTCTCAGGCTACCACAGAAAGACTACGTCTCACTTTCCGTACCATGGGCTGGCATTAAAATAGTCCCTTTAGCACAGGCAGAGAAGAGACGGATGGTATCAGGGGACATCTCCCCCAGCAGTACTCCAGTCTCTGCTGGCACACGTAAGGCTGACTCACTCGCAGTGTATTCCTGCCGCTGCCTGGGGCTGTCAGCAGCCTCTGTGCCTACTGAAGACCTTGAAAGGAACTAATCCAAGAACTGCTGCTGTGGAAAGGCTGGTTTCCATCAGGCCCTGGGAAAAATAATAACTTTTATCCAATCTCCCCTAATTGTTGAATGCAGTATACTCTCTGCTACAACAGGAGAAACTTATGATTCAATTTTCAAGAGGTAAAAAGCAAAATCAAGTCGCTCTGTCACAGAACCAGAGAACATAATGCTCATACCAAGCTATTCAGACGGGAAGAAATCCTCCTCAGACAGACAAAAAAAACCACAACAGACAAACTAGATCCTTTTGTGTCCCTTTAATAAAATACATTTGCATAGTTATCTTACAACTTTGTTTAAAACCAAAGATGAACAATTGCCTCATGCTAAGCACAGCCTGCGTTTGCATGTCTTGACATTCATCCTCAAACATTAATACTCTTGAGAAGAACAATAAAAGAGATTTTAAGGCAGCACACACCATTATGTAGCAGTTTTATTAGTTCATTACATTAAAGTAGCGTGACCCTGCAGCAGCTCCCAACGCTACTACAGGCCGAGGTTTGTCGGCATTCCTAGGAGCAGACTATTTACAGGTGTTTTCAACCCGACTCAGGAAAATCACACAGGGATACGATCTGACAAAGCACTGGGATGGCGTCAACATTCAGTGACTGGCAGGAGACATGCCACTTATCAGCGTGTAGCTTTCTGGATGGAGCTTTATGCCTTCTGCCCTCCCAACGGTAACATCACGACCATTGACACTACAGCGCTTCCACTGCCCTCCACCATCACCGACTGACTACTCGCACACCCCAGCCCTGCAGCCAAGTCTCGGTGGTGGCACGAGACTTTCCTGCATGGACCCAACAGCTGGATCAGGAACTCAGCTCTGCAAGCTAAGCTTTTGTAAAACTGCGCTTTTGTAGGTTGCTGGCCCGTCATGCAGACCAGACAGTTACAAAATCGGGAAGCATTTCAGTACCTGTTCTTGTGCATTTACAGCATCGTTTACATCCTACCCCCAGTTACACCATGGCCCCTGTTCTCTGCTGGCCCACAGGAAACAGTATTAAGCAAGTCCTACACTGCAGGCAACGTCTTATTTGACCTTCCTGCTTGGCTCCAGTTTTAACTGCCAACCTCGTGTGGCTCTGAGCAACATTTAGACTCTCAGCTCTTTACAGGGGACCATCAGTTCAACAAAAAACTCCGTTTTCCACTTTGTCCTTTGTTCCAAACCCAACCTTTTTCACCCCAGTAAGGGATGAACCCTTCAACGCTAGTTTTACTTGGCTGGCTGGGGTGATGGCTGAACTCAAGTCTATGGACTTTTATCAACAAGAGTAGATTGCACACAACCAGAGGAAAAAAAAGTAACTTTTTTGGAAAGAAAAAGTCTGCCTTAAACCCAGCTTCTATTAGCTACGCCTCTTTCTTGATTCAGAGCATGACTTCAGAATAACCCTGCCTTAAATACACCCTTAGCATAGTCTTTCCTACCGATGTCCGATGTAGGGGTCCAGTTTTTCTGCACCAGCGTGTCACAGGAGAGCGGGGCTCTCAGGTGACTGAGCTCGACCTGCGTTAGGCAGCCTTTTGCAGCAGAGATAAATACTGAAGGCAGGGACTACGTCTCTTCCAATCAGCATTATTAAGGTCTATTATTACCTTTGTTACTACAGATAGAGAATTTAAGAGCATACTACTAATAATACTGAAACATGAAAAGGTAATTGTGAAAGCCCCAAATGCTTCAATCCAGCACTCAGCGGTTCAAAGTGAGGGGCAGCTGTTTCAATAATTATCAGTGCTTCTATCTACGTTCCCAAAAAAAGGCTTCTTGTGTGAAACTTCACCTAGTACTACCCCCATCTCCAGCTGTATCAGGTTAAAAATGGGTAGAATACCCGCCTGGTTTTGGAAAATGCCACGTAACTATTTCCTAGAACAACCAAACAGGAGATGAAGTAGTTTTTAATTTTTCAAAGACAATTAGTAGCAATTTGACATTCAAGGAAAACTGCCACCGAACGTTGGGAAGTCGGTTTGGCTCAAACCCTACAAGGTAACAGTGCCTTTTAGAAATGGGGTAATTTATAAGATCACCTAATTATTAGACCCCAGTAAGTGACTGCTTGATGGCACTGGCGTAGCACAACACGCTGCAGCCTGTATTAAACAGGTTTTCAAAGTCAGAAATTCAGAGAAGGCAATTCAGGGTGATTAGCAGATTTTAGTAGAAACACTTAAAATGTAGTTTCATAAGGAAATCAAGTCAGCTACAATACTTGAGCAATTATCCCGCACGTTATTTGCCTACAATGTGATTTCATTCTGTAACAAAACATTGGTTTAGACAAAATACATCCAGAATAAAAATCCATTTGTAGGTTTATGTAGGCACATTGCTGTAGTCTGTATTGCACAAAAGATCGATCTCTGAACTAAAGGGCACATATACATTATTTGATCAAGTATATTAAATACATAACAGAAATTCTGGAGAAAGGCTTTTAAATCTCTGCAATTGGACTAACCTTTTCCTGATCGTACCTTCACAACATTCATATATATATATATCTATATGCATATAGTAAACAAGCAGTGTTTTGTAAACATTTCTGATTGCATAAGTGACCTTTGCTGTTTTGTAACCAAGTTCAAGAAACCAACTACATTGAACACCATGTCTAGGAGATCTCTCCTGTTGTTACAGGAGCACAGAACTATTTAATCAGACAAGTAGTCTGCTATTAAATTAATCCTTTTATATAAAGGGGCATCAGGGTTACAGTCCTGAAGTCCTGGTCCCTCCCTCCCCCAGACTCCTAAAACGTGGGCACCGTTACTGCACCTCCTGCTGACACGCCACAACGGTGCCTTTTGAGCTGAGGAGTTTAGTTCCATTTCCAAACCCAAATGCTCTGCCTTCAGCTCCACGTGTCTCGTAGTGTTTCTTTTCTGGCAACATCTCTTTATCGAGGTTACCTCTCTATTAGGCTGCTCATTTATTTAACAGAAAGAAGACCAGCAGCTTTCAGACAGCACTTTAAGTCACTGCAGACCACAGCCAGACAAAAAACTATCCAGTACCAGTAACTGTTTCATGACAAAAAGGGGCAGGGAAAGGGTCTTGTAGCACAGAGGCTGTGTAGGTACTCACTGCAGTAACTAGTACACGTTTGCTGTTTGCTAAAACTGAAAGCAAATATGAATTCTCAGAATCAAGTACTTAAAGGCAGGAGGTTGTTTAGGGATAGGACATACCGAGCCAAAATAACCTGAATTCCTGCTATAGTACTGCCGTGGAGAAAGAAAAACTGTAAAATATCCTCCAGTCTATGCGTAACAGTTCTTTCCCCAGTTAAAAAGGGCATTAAAAGGCTGGATGGACTGCACCAGATCTAAATCTTAGATCTTGTAGCATATGTTTGTAATCACAGTGAGGATCAGCAGCAGAGACAGGTAGGGTTTGTTTTCTGGATGAGCCTCTAGGCTGCCAATTTTAAAAGCTCAATATTTAAGAGATTAAATCAAGCCCATTAGAACAGTAATCAGTGAGCATTTTAATTCTGCAAAGTACGTACATTACAACATTAAAAGAACACAACTGCTCATTCAAAACAGCTCTGATAAACTGTGCAAATAGTGGGTCTTTGTGTGTCTGCAGTCCCACCATGCAAACGATAACTTGATATGCATGCTAATGATCTACGATTATCAATACCAAAGGAAAATACTAAAGGAAACAAGAATGAACAGCAGTGAAAGCCACACAAAGACCCACTATCCTTTCTGCTTTTACAAATCAACTGTAACTGTAGATGATAAGAAAACCCACAAAAACCTAAATTTCTTGACTTGGATCTAATGTTCAAACGAAGCAAAAGGATTGTGTCAGAGATACGTGAGCAGGGCTGGCCACCCTGCCTCCACGCTACAGTCAAACTTGGATAGTGGGTCTCTGAGGTGCTTTCACACTGGAAGACAACATTGGGTCCTAAAAAAAACAAAAACAAAAAAAATGAAGGATAAAATGAACATAAATTTGAAGAGTGAAACATATGAGTTCTATGGACAAAGACAGAACAACACCAAAAAGGTCAGAAAGGAATGACGAACATTCAACTTTCTGAAAACAGACATCCTGAGCTGCTACTCTTGCGATTTCATGTTATTGACACGCACAGTTTAGGTACTTGTGACCAGCCATCACTGACTCTTAAAAACACTGGTAGCTGATTCACTTGAACAACAAAGTTTTTTTCCCCAAGGACATAGACTCAACAACACAAGGTCAAGCCCCAGGGTTTCTTTTAAGGCGATGGCAAGTTTCCCTGAGATTTCAACAACGCCAGGATTTCTCCTGAGAAACTTGTAATAAGACATTAGAAAACCAGATAAAACCTGAACTTGTAAAGAAAAGCCACACTGGAATTTACACGTTTTGGCACATAAAAATTAACCTGTTTGACTCGGTTCAAAGCCTGAAAGAAATTAAAACCTTGTCTCTAGTACTACCTGCCCATGAAGAGGGAGGTACCACATCACTCAAATATCTCTCAGAAATCAAGGTCTACGTGGCCTAGAAGAGGCGCTGCAAAGTCAGCTTAAAGGCAGACATACACGAGGGCTGCAGCTGCACACACCTTGTGGCAACCCAGAGACTGTCCCAGACCCCAGGATTTCAACCTGGAAGCTTTATCAAGCCTGACTGATATTCACCAAATAGCTGCAGAAATAGAAAATGGCTACGTCACTATGAACTAAGGGGTTCATTTCATATTTGATCCTTGGTAAAAAGGGTAAAATTCTGGAGCCGTTGAACAAAATCTTAGAATAAATTCTTAAACTTCACATGTTAAAAAAATGAATGCGGACCTGCAACAAGCAACGCCTCGAAGCCACTGGTACCATGAACTCTTACTCTGTAATTGTAAGGAGAAGTTACTTGACAATAACTAGAGAACTTCAAAAAGCGTTGGCTACATATAGACACACACAGAAATAACTACACCTGCCACAAGCAGGCCAGTCCAGAAGCTGTTTTTTCCACTATGAACACTCTTGAAAATTGGTCAGCTTCATTCATTGGGGTGGACAGGAATTACTAGTGATCTTCTGCACATGTAGATAAATAACTGGAAATACAGATTGTTGCTGTTGGAAGGACAGGACTTGCCTCACATCTCTAATGTGTCACATCTGCAAGTATGGTTTGGGGACAAAAAAAAAAAAATTAGGTTGACCTAGGGGTATTATTATAAATATCAAGTTCATACCAAAGAAGATTCACACTGTTGATGTACACATGTCAAGAACAGTCGACAGAGAGAGGATCAGTTCCCAGTCTAACCAACTTTTGCCATTGTACTGGCAGAAGGCAGAGCAGGCAGGTTTAAACTGGGGAAGAGAGGTGCACATCAGGCTATGGGGACTACCTGGAGCTCATGTCTGAGCACCTGAAGCAGTAACTTAGATGCTTGAGGAACTGCAGCAATGACGGGCTATGAAAAGAAAAAAGAGTGAACAGAAACAATAACTGTGCGTACACTAGAGCAGAAAGAATTGGTACAACATTCAGCTCTGGGGAAGACCAATCTCACAAAGGGAGATGAGATACCTCAGGTAAGATGAGCTAGAACCCTGCACGCTGAGCCAGGTGTGTCCACCTGGCTGAGTTGTCCAGCTCTCAACAAGAACACCTCTGAGAGTTGAACTGATCTCGAATACTAAAAGACATCCAGAAACCAAGTATGCCGATGTAGCTGGACTACATCTTCTGTCTTGCCTCCATCTGAAGTACCCAAGGAGAGAAAATCTCAACTAAAGAAAGTATAAATACAAGGCTCAGACTGGTCCCATGGATAAGAAGACAAACTGCTATCTTGCTGAAAAAGCCAACAAATAAGGAGACACCAAGTTTGTGAGATCAATTGTTTAAGACTGGTTGAAATAACAAAATTATCCCCAGACCACGCCATCGGGAAGAACTGTGAAGTGTTAAGTGCACCATGCCTCCTGCCTTACACACCCCTTGGGAAGAAGGGGAAGGAAACCTGGGAGACATGTCCTAGATGGGTACTGGCAATAAACAAAGGATCTGACCCTGAACAGTTGAGCAAGCACCCAAAAAAGAACAGAAGATCATGAGATTATGCATATTCCTTCAAGTCTATAACTATTCGTATTTCAAAACCTCCTGTATATCTTATTTATTCTTTATGATGACTTTTGTGCAAACATTAGAATAAGGGCTACTGTAATGGCATTAAAACATGAGTAAGTCCAAGCGTTACCAAGGGCGCTGACAGCACAACTCTCACGTATTGTGTTCTGCCACCACCAGGACTCAGGTGTATTTAAGAGACCTGCTGACAGACCTTCACTGATTCCGTTCTTCCTTGCAGAGACCCTGTGCCAGGATGAGCAGCTACACCGACAGGAAAAGTGAATCTCAGCGCAGCTTATTCTGCTCAGAGAGCTATTTCAGCAACCTAAGAGAAGAAGTATCTCGCTGGCCTAAGTGCCTTCTTTGCTAGGGAAGTTTACCATTACAGCTACAACAAGTAAGTCCAAGGAAAGACTCTGGATACAAAGGTGGCCCATGTGACAGAGTTGAAATTTGAGGGAAAAGCAGAATTTTCCTAAGCCACACACCTATTTGACTAAACCAAATCTACCTGCTCCCTTTCAAATGCCATTACATTTGACCATCTAGAAAAGACACTGGGAGAAACTGCTATTCGTCATCAGAAACGTTACAATAGTCAGACTGATAATTCTTTAAAATACAGTAATGCAGTTTGCAAATTATATTCTGGCGTTATCTCTAAGCTGGTCCCTAGAGGGCCACATCAACATTTCTGTGGGACAAAACCTTTGTGATTTCTCAAGAACATGAGAGAGAGTTTCTGCACTACACTTAAATATGAGAAAAAAAAATAATTAATTTAAACCAAGGAAGTTTGAAAGTTCAATGAGTACATATTTAAACATTTCTCTGGTTACAGAAGAATGGCACAGTGCCAGCTTACTGCTAACACCACTTCCTAGCTCAGACTTCACACCACAGGACAGCAGCTCAGCTGAAATCTGTGTGATGGTACCTAACGAGCCATGCTGGTTTTGAACAGGCTCTGGACTTTCAGCAGGATTTTTCCTGAAGCTTCCAGATGCATTTGTTTTAATATCACAGAAAAGCGGCAAATCCCAGCACAAAACTGATCTAAAAGTTCGCTTATTTGAAATATGCAGAGAATTTTATTTTTGTTTTTAAATTCAACATAGTCTTCATTCACCAATAGGTGGATTTTGTTAATTAAGCACCAGCAGATGTGCTTCATAGCAAACAGACTGTACTTCTTAGACAGAAACTGAACAACCAAGTACAGATGACCTGGTGGACATCTGCTCACCTGACTGACCTCTGTCAATACACTGTCAAAGGAAAATTCTGTTTGCACAGCCACAGTTTGACGTGGATGGAAATATTTTTACTTCACAACATTGAAGTCTGAGGAAAAAGCCCAATGACGTATCAGCAAACAATCAGGAAACCTTAATCATACTACCAAAAGTTTCCAATTACAAACTTGGTCTTAGTGATATATGTAATCACCTTGCACGTACCACATTCAGCCACGTAACTCTAAATGGCAACGCACCTGGCGTGATAAGCTAGTACCTCCATCATCTTTGAAAATTCAGAAAGTTTTAGTAGTCAGCCAGAATCTTAGTTTTATCTGGATTCATTTATACAATTTCTTCAAAACTAAGATTTTGTAAACGAAAACAACTTTCAAAGGATCATTTTAATGATTTAGATATGCCTAATCAAAAGAATAAGTTCAATCTAAATGCAGAAGTTTTCGACATCATAGAGACATTAAAAAAAAAAAAAATCTGTTACCAAAAACATGAGCACAGATGTAATTTAGCTAAGAAGAAAACCTCAAGAACGGTGCATACTCTGGGTTTTGCCCAGGTACCTTAAAAAGCTACCCTGGGGAAATATTTTAACTTTCCAGTCCAAGCTGTACCTTTGTTACTGAGCTTGTGAATTCTTCTATGCTGATCAAATCTTAAGGGCAAACTGGTCCTACATACTAGCTAGAGGCTATTCAGAGCGGCCCTCAACCAGACTTCTGGCTGCATGTCTTTATACACAAGTGATGCCTAGGGAAAAAAGAGGAAGGCTTCTTATGTCAACAGAGCAACTTTACATCAAGATATTGTCCCAAACTCCCCTGTGTCATGGGCTGATATAAAAGTTGGTTTAATCACAGGGCCTCAGGATGAAAAGCTGAGGAGTAAAAATGGCGGTAAATTTCCCTAGGAGAGGGCACAAAAAAAACCAGGGGTGTGTGGGGAGACACACCAGAAACGTTTACTGTGTTTACGTACAAAAAAAGCAGAGAAAATTCTGTCTGTCAGGTGTATATTCTAGCATTTAGTTCTCAGCCTGCTGCTAATTTTCAGCTCAACACACGTTTTGATCTGTATCTTATTTCTCAGAATCGGATCAGAGCTGGACTGCTGGGAGCCAGGACACATGAATTTACTATAGGAGACACCACTTTTGATGCTAGAATCTTCTTCCTATCCTTTCTATGGTTATTTTTACTTAACTGATAAATGAACATAAGTTGAAGATGACTACAGCAGACACTTTTGTGTGTTTTATAAAACGTGAGCAGGTTCTACAATCAAGCACAGTACGCCTGCACTGACTCCCTGTCAGTGGCAGTTATCAAACATCAGCACCTTTAGTGAAGGGGAACACCTACCAAACCTAGTATTTTAGCTCACCCTCGTACTCTTACTCTACACACTGGCTGGTTGAAAATGGGCTGGTTGTTTGCAGGTTAAATAGAAAACCATTAACGTATTTAGTACCATAGTAAAGTATTTAAAGAGAGGGTATTTAATGTACCACTAAATTCAGCTGATGCCTGGAACTCCAAATTCTAACCACAAAGCAGAATAGCAATGCACCTTTGAAATAAAGTAACAAAATTAATTAAAAATGAAAGTTGCTTACACTGCTGACTTGGATCAGAATCCGTGGTCATCTTCACGTAGTTTGAGGGGAAGAGACCTGTCACACCACTGATTTCTCCTTGCCACCAGTCAGCATCATCTTTGCTCAGTACATTAATAAGCTGCCCTTTGGAGAAGCTGAGCTCGTCTTCATTGTTTGCCGTATAATCATACATCGCTATCACTTGACAGACTATGAAGAAAAAGCAAATATAGCAGAATACTGTTACACAGGTATTAAGACTGGTTTTGAGTGTTTTACATAACCACAGAAAAGAAACAACAATTTCACATACACTGTTACGTAAGCAAAGCGCCACATGATCTTATCTCGATGTGGAACTGTCCTCCCTTTTCTTTTTTTTTTTTTAACTGGGCCAGGCAGTAATCTTTATTTCCACTTTATATAACTATGCACTCATATAGTAAATTGATTCAGCTAGTATAGCAACTACTGACCTCCTACACACTGCAAAATATAATCAAGTACGCTTCTATCTCTTTTACTGCCTCAGAAAAGAAAGTGAGTTTGATTATCTTACGGCTGAGACTTCTGAGAAACACGTGGCAAAGGCAGAGGAAACGTGCATTAGGTAATCGTGAGCGGCTACTTTAGTCAAAGGGAAGTTTTGTCCAGTAATACCCAGGAAGCTGTTGTACAAGCAAATCATAGCGGCGGAGAACAGCAGAATTTAACCATGCAGAACCAAAAGAAAGCTCTTTTTTCTGTGAAATAATTTCACTTGGACCTGGCCATTCAAATGGAAAAATAGAGTGGAAATTTGCTGCTTAGCTTCCGTTCTTATAAGGAACAGTGCACGTAATTCCAGAGGTGTTTTTCAATGATTTTTCAAAGATTTTTTTCTAATTTCCATAGAAGAAGAGTGAGGCTTTTCAGTGCATTCAGCAAAATCAAAAAGCTCTTGCCATAGAAGATGGCCTGCTAATCCTCACAGATTCTGGCTATAAACATCTTTGTACAACTGAGACTTTCTGTTGTGAGTAGAGGGTAGTATACGCTAGGGAGGGACCTTGTGGAGAACTGTGCTGATTAAGAAGTGAAATTTTACCTTTCTTGGACAGAGGTAAGAGGTGAATGGACAAGTCTGTCAGAAGACCCAGATTCTGACTGGGGCTTTACTTTTCACAGTGACACCACAATCAGATAAGGTCACCAAACACAGCATTACGCCAGTTATGTAATTCAGACTAGTATCTGAACAACTGAAGCAGTTACATAATGTACTCTAAATGAAATATAAAGTTGTTTTTATTTCACCTGAGGGAGCGGCAGACGTGGTTCTTTCACTGCTCGGACCCAGTAATTTCACGTGGCTGGCAGGAAACCATCCTTTCTGTCTCTTTTTCCCTCTTGCCTGTAGATGTTTAAAATGGTTATTACACAATTAAGAAACCAAGCAGTCTATAGACTGGAAAAAAATACAACAAATATGTAACATACTTTTGCCAACAAAAGTCAGGCTTCCAAACACCAACTAAATATTAAAAGGAAAAGATCAAAAGGAAAAACATCTCTCTAAAGGATAAAACAACACAATTCAAATAAAGCTGCTCCCTAGTAAGTTCTGGCAAATGCATTAATCCAGTTTTCAAGTGCAGCTAATTATTTCAGTGCACAGTTTAATTGTAGGGCTGAAAATTTGCTTTATGAACATTCCACTTGTGCATCATATAAGGAGTCTCTAATGAGATACCCAGAAGAGAGGTAACATTTCCCGTAAGCTACTTTCGAAAACCCTGACCTAACTATTTGATACCAGTTCCTACTGTGGGGGTTTAGTGAAGCCCCGGCGGGGCCCCCGCCCCCTCCCCTCTGCCGCGGGTCGCGGACAGAGAAAGAAAAAAAAGGTTTAAAAGTGCCTTTTTGAGTTGAGATAAGGAATGTTTAATATAAAAAACCATGTAATAAGCAGTTGCAGTTAACAAAACAACAGTAACAGTGAGAAAGGAGCACTACAAAAAAATAATACCAGACAACAGCGAGGGACTGAGCCCAGTGAGCAGTCAAACCTACAAAAAAATAATACCAGAACTGGCCTCGGGGCATGATGTCAGCATGGTATAGAATAACCTGGCTCCACCAAAATTAACCCTGTCCTGGATGAACCAGGACACTACCTAGTACAGTATGTGAGACTTTGAAAAGAATTTCCTCATTTTTTAGTCTTTGCTTCTGTCCCACAGGTAAAGATGATCCCTACACACACAGCAAAGAAACAAATATACTGTAGAGTGACAAAAGAGCTGAGATGTAAAAGTGAGCACAGATTTTAGAAAGCAGTGACTCAGAGTGAGACCTATTACAACAAAAAAAGAAATTCGAACGAGCAAGAACTGACAATAACATATCTTAGTTTCCTTCCCCCACTTTTAAATTTTTTTTAAAATTTTTATTCTTTGAAGCTTCTTCCTGAACTAGTACTGGGCCTACTTTTCTTAAAATACAAAGTATTCATTGCTTTTTGTATTCATTTATTTTTTTACACATACGATGAATAAATTTTCCACTGCTGTTAATTCACAGAAACTCAGTGCAGCAAATTCTCAACTTGCTCACTGTGATCTCTCCTCCTGTACCTGTAAAGCAAGCTGGTTCTAAAAACAGATGCTGAACAATTAGATCTGCCTTGTTCTAACTGTTGGAGGTGGATCTTCCACGTTGACAAGAGTGTTCACTCAAATCAGCGTGTATGTGAATGTAGAATACCTTGGGAAAGCCAATTAAGTGGTATTAAGAGGACAGAACCTTCCATAGTGCTGTTCAATCCCAATATTGGAAATAGCATTCAGTAATGGAAGGCACGTGTTTAAATTCAGGCTAACGTTGCAGATTCTGCTAAAATTCAGCTAAAGAAAAGGGTAACAGAGTCACTGTAAGATCATGATTTCACTTTTTGCATTGGTTGCAAAGATGGCTATTATGGATAAGATCTGTGGGGCTCCAGGAGTCAAAATATCAACTGTGATTTAAGAAGGATGTCACATATCAGTACCCTCAACTCCTGGGACTAGAGATTCATCACTAAGCAGGGAGAGAAGTGGGAACAGCAGCCTTCACAATAAATGAGCTTCCAACTCCAACTTCCAAGAATTCCTGTTTTTTCATTAGAATAATTTTACAGTTTGTTTTACTAATTAAATCCTAACCAATTTATTAACTGTCAATATCCCTCTTCCCCCTCCCATGCACGTATTCATTGACCATTTTACTGTTTTCTGTGACCAAAAAAAACCTCCCCAAACCAAAAAACACAACCCCCTCCAGCAATCCAAGGTTTAATTAAAAACAGTTTTTCCCTAAATATGGTTGATACAAGATGAAAATAACTTCCTAGCCTGCTTTTAGAACACTATGCTTGGTTGTCTTCTTGAATTAAACCCAAGATCACCTCCTGCTGTCCACGAAGTCACAATTATTCCTCCTTTGATAACTACCTGCAACTCTCCTTGCCACCATCCACTAGCATTTTTCTTCAGAATAAGTATTAGCTGTCCTGGAGCAAGGCTGAGCTGTTCAGTTCCTGATGCAGCATAGGCAGTAGTAACCTGAGCAATTTCTGAAAGAGAATATATTAATTATATTTATTATTTTTCATTATGGTAAGAGCTAGATGCACAGAAATATCCTGGTACATATCTTGTAGCTAAGCACGTTAGCCACCATTAAAAATCTGCTATGAACCTAATGCTTATAGTCACTTAAGAAACAGTCCTGAACACTTGTGAGACCGCACCTTGAGTACTGCGTCCAGCTCTGGGCACCACAGGACAAGAAGGACATTGAGGTGCTGAAGCTGGTACAGAGAAGGGCAACAAAGCTGGTGAGGGGTCTGGAGAATGTCATATGAGGAGCGCCTGAAGGAACTGGGATTCTTTAGCTTGGAGAGGAGGAGGCTTGAGAGGAGACCTCATTGCTCTCTACAACTACCTAAAAGGAGGTTTTAGTGAGGCTGGTGCTGCTCTCTTCTCCCAAGTAACTAATAACAGGATGAGAGGTAATGGCCTCGAGTTGTGCCAGGGGAGGTTTAGATTGGATATCAGGAAGAAGTTCTTTACTGAGAGAGTGGTTGGGCACTGGAACAGGCTGCCCAGGGAGGTGGTGGACTCACCATCCCTGGAGGTGTTCAAAAAACAGTTAGATGTGGTGCTTCAAGACGTGGTCTACGGGTTAGGGAGATGCTGGACGAAGGTTGGACTAGATGATCCTAGAGGTCTTTCCCACCTAAATGATTCTATAATTCTACGATTAAAGAGTTATCACATACTTACCGGGTTTCTTATTTATTGTTCCAGTTTTGCCAGCACTACTAGAAGCCTACAAAAAGACAACAATCATCTTTTAATATGCAATAAAACCAGCAGAGTTTACACCAACTTTAAGCACACGGGCAGAAAAGCACATAGTGCTTTTCTTAGCCTGTACTTAATTTTAAATTTAAAAATTTTGAGCCTGTATTTTACCATCCTCTACAGCCCATTAACCTCTGCTTAAAATCACTATCTAAGATCTACATATCAATACCAGTAACACAATAAATTGAGTGAAAGCATCGTGCATTAGTTCTCAGAATACAAACTCACTTCTTGATCCTTTGGTCTGACGTAATTGGAGGGGAAGATTCCAGTTCTGCCATCAATGCTCCCAGTCCACCATTCCCCTTCCTTCTGGGTCACTAGGATTTCCTCACCTTCCGTGAAAGTCAAGTCGCCAGGCTCAGAGCTTGAGTATGAATAGAGCGCAACATACTCTGTGCAAACAGCACACGTAAAGGAGAGAACAGTTTCAGACAGGAGGATAAAAATACATCAGACGCAAATAAAGGTCTCTTTGATACCAACGTTCATTAGTGTGTTCATAACATGGATCATGTCTTCACAAGTTTGTGAATCAACCTACCTCCTCGCTTGATTGTAATCACACCTCGCCTCATGCTTACAACTCCAATTGCAGGTACACAATTTTGTACAGATAGACGAATTTGGCACAGTGAGAGTTACTCCCCCATGATCATCCTGCAGATCAGCAGAGGCCTGTAGACTACAACTTGAAAACTCACCCCTTGCATTAAGTATTCCACCTTATCTCTGTGCTTCACAGCGTGTACATCCCACACTTAAACCTGATTAAAACCATTCTTATCTAACAGCAAAAGTGAAAAACACCAAGTGGAATTAGAATGTAATTGGGGAAGCATGGAGATAAACCAGATTAAAAGATTTAGAAAGTGCTTCACAAAGATTCTTCTCTAGTAATGTTTATTTTCTTTACTCCCTACTGATTAAAAGAGAATGGTCCATGTCAGAAGACTAAAAATCCCTTCTCGTGTCTCTACAGTATAGGGTAATACAGTAGCGAACAGCGGGAAGAGAACTTACAGGTTATGAGATATACTTAAGTTTTCAGAAATAAATTAATGCTCAAGTCTTAAAACCAAAACCAAAACCCAGACCTGCGCTTAACCTGAATTAGTTACAAGCTTTAGTTAAGTTCTGTTTTAGAAATCTCCTAACAGTAGCTCAACATTTGCACTCTATCTTTTGGGCAAGCATTAAAAGGCCTGCTCAGAAACTCTTCAAACATTTAAGGTTATTCATGTGCCACTAGGCAGAAACAGACTGTATCATTAAGTAGCACATTTCATGCTGTCTTACCCTCTCCTGCTGCGTAGGACTGTGCATTAGGCTTTTTGTTTACAGCTGCATAAACAGCTTCTGGTCTGCAGAAAGATAAAAGTTTGAGTAATTAAAAGGCTGATCAAGACAAATCTCTTCATCAGGATGAGACGAAGCTCACTGTGGTTATCTCAAAGTTCGTATTGCCTTGAATTAACTGCAAAGACTTTCCCAACTGTCAAACAGTGACAAGTATTACTGATATTTAAGATATGAATGGCAACCCAGAGCACACCACTTCCAAAGAAACAAAGTGTGATGAAAAATGAGAAGATACATGTGCAAACTATGCTATCCAAAAGAAGCACAAATTAAAAAGATTTGGTCTAAATTCTTTCATTCTAGAGAACTTCTAAGAACTTTTGTCATAATGCATGAAAAGAACAATTCACACACAATGGTGCAGCGATCCTAGCAGCAACCAGGCTACAAATTATTAGCAGAACAGTTACCTTGCAGTATTAGACTAGACATAATGATCCTTTCAAGTAAAGAAAAATAGACTATTTCTGCAAGATGCGCCTTATGAGCTTACAGTTATTTGTAGGTCACACAGAAACTGGCACTTTGAGAGGCAGAAGGCAACTACACTGCAAGAGAGCTGACTGAGTAAAGAACCATAACAAAGTCTGGCACTTGATGAATAATCAACCACCAGTGATTTTTCACAGCATCAGCCTTGAAAGACTGTCTATTTACACATTAGTGAGCCCAGCATTACTTGGCTTGCTAGAGTGAAATAATAAAAGCCTAAAATGGCATGGTGTAAATTGTAAATGCTATTTATACTCTGCATTTTAAAGCACTGCAAGAATTTTGCCCTCTGAACCACTTCTTTTTGTAAGCTGTTGAATAAAACAAAAATAAAAGTCACACTTACTCCTCTTTCTTGATTTCGCTCCCAGGTAAGAGCTTGACATACGATTTTGGAAACCAACCTCTTCCTCCATGCACCTCCCCAAACCACCAGTTTTCCTGCTGCTCCAGGACAGTGATGATATCATTTTTTGAAAAATTCAAGTGGTTATCTTTTTTTGCAGTCCAAGAGCAAAGTGCTTGTGCTTTTAAGTTCTCTACAGGCTGCCCCTGTTGAGGCAGAAGTGGAGATGGTGACTGACCACAGTACCCCAAAACCGGTGCAAGCGTTAAAAACAAACATGCATGGATGTATCTTTTATTGCAGTTCAAACAACTTCATTCTTACATGATGGCTGAATAATTTTTTTCTTTTTTTTTTTATACATTGAGGTATACAAGGTGTTGATTGAGGAACAATCTCTAAACTCCATCTTATTTGTTAGAAATATCTTGTGTATCTAATTACAGGTAAAAACGATTCTAGAGTTACAAAACATACTGCATGAGTCTTCTTGCTCAGTGGTCCCTGGAAATATATGGAATTATGTCAATGGACACTAGTGGAGCATTCAGACTAGTTGCTTTATCCTCTAGCCTGTTCAGTGCACCCAGTATTAGAAAAGTTGTGCTTTGTTTCGGTTTTTCTTTAAATCAGTTTCATTAACATGTATCTCAAATACAGCAAGTTCTCCACTCTCACACAACGTACCTGTCCATGAATGGGGGAAACAGATCCAGGGGACACAGTGCGAGTAAAAGCTGATTTCTGTTGCCATCCTGCATTGACATTCAGGCTGGAAAAAGGTATGTTTTGGTAATCTGATTCTTCTGCAGATTTACTTGGTGAAAGTGGTCTGCAAATTGAAGACAGGCATATTTAACACCTCACAATTTTTATTTAGAATCATTTTTCAAATAACTTTTAAAATAATTTTTTATTTATAACTTTTAAAAACACATAGAAAACAGATATTCTACACAATGCAAAGCAGACTATCAAATACTTAAAATTTCCAAGCTAAAACCTTCAGGTAGGTTTGTCAGTAAGTTTTCACAGAATAGTAGAGGTTGGAAGGGAACTCTGGAGATCATCTAGTCCAATGCCCCTGCTAAAGCAGGTTCACCCAGGGCAGGTTACACAGGTATGTGTGCAGGTAGGTTTTGAAAGCCTCTAGAGAAGAAGACTCCACAACCTCTCTGGGCAGCCTGTTCCAGGGCTCTGTCGCCCTCACAGGAAAGATTCTCCTCATGTTGAGGTGGAACTCCTGTTTTTCTGCATTTCTATTTTAAAAACAGACAGCAAATGAAACTGTACAGCACATTATGCGTCAGCTAAATTTAGAAAAAGCAATTTTAACACAAGCGTAACAAAAACTCACTCTGAAGCAGCTGAGGTAGCAGATAAAGATACTGTAGGAGGAAGTAAGGCCTTCTTAGGAGATAAACATTTTTCTCCTTCTGGTATTTTTTCTACATAATTGCATGGAAACCAACCAAACTGCCCTTGAAAACTCCCATAAAGCCAACCAGGCTCTCCCACAGTTTTTTCATCAACCTGTGGACAGGAGGATAAATACAAAGAGAACGCAATTAGCAGCACGAAGCAGGCACTCTGAACTGGACGGTGTGAGCAGCATTCACACAAGGGTCACCGTTATCATTCTCTTCCCTTTCAAAACCGCGCCGATTTTGCTCTGTTTAAGAAACAGGGCGATGATGCAATTGCACTGTTTTCAGACGCAGAGACAGGCCTCAAAAGACAGTATACTCCTTCAAACGGGCCCCAAGCACTCACACTGGGGATCACGTACTATACCTGGAGCCACTCTGGCTTGCCAAAAACTACAGGGCGTTGTGCTGTACTTGCCAAATGCATTGCCAAGAGGCAGCGGCTGGCGAGCCCAGCAGCGCACGAGAACAACTGCTGCAGTTCTGCTTACAGGTACAATTAACTGTGTCATCTGACTGCATCCCAAACACCTCCAAAAACTCTTGTGATTTCTTATACAATTAAGGACAGCATCCTTAAACATTCATAGTGATACTGCAGCCTCCGTTATGCTGCAAATAAGAAAATTTGTTGAAAGTAGCTAAAAATTAGCAGCTCATGAAATATTACCAGCTAGTTAGCTGAGGTTTGCAGTGTAAGGGGGGGGTTTGGAGCGTAAGCGTTAGCCTATTTCTAAAATAAGTTCTCGGTAGTTAAATGACACGGTTAATTATATCTGAGAAGGAAGCCAAAACAAAACCTATTTCTCATTTCTTCTTTTATGCTTCATTGGTATGAAAATGCAAATAAATGATTTAACACTGTTAAACTGAAGGCTAATGCTTAAGTGTTTTAATATTTTGTACCACACTGCTTTGTAAATTCTTCCTTATCACCTACAGATGTTGCTTAAAGTCTGAATGAGGAGGAAACACACGTACTTATATTAGATACATATATATTAATTGTACTACCACAGTTGTAAATCAATTTACACCCGAATGCAGATGCTTTCAAAAACATATGTGCTGACAAATGACATAATTACATGAAATAACAGATTTCAACTAAGAAGACAGAAGACCTTCCCAATCTTTTGGTCCTGCTGCAGTATTATAAATAGAATATTCAGCTCAATCCAGGAAAGTGCTACAAAGAATGGACACAGAATAAACTACTCTAGGTATCTGCCTGAGGAAGCATTTATAAAGGACCAGCCAACAAGTGGCAGAAGTCTATGTTACCAATACATTAGAAAACAGTATTAAGATTCAGAAGAACCTTTCACATCTACTTGTTAAATTACTAGTTTGTTTTATTTGAATTCTAATGCCATGATTTAATGATTCATGCCTCTATTTACTACGCTCATATTTCAAGCAGACACTTGGAGGCCAACATGTACAACAAGCTGCAACAACAACAGGGATGTGGTTTAGTGGTGGACTTGGCAGCGCTGAGTTAACGGTTGGACTCGATCTTAAAGGTCTTTTCCAACCTAAACAATTCTATGATTCTATGATATCATTCCTGCTCTATTAATTTTAGAAAGTTTATGTTTAGCATTCACTATTGTTATTCTAAACAGATTCTCATCACCTCTAGCATGTGTAAGATCCAAAGCAAGATTTTAGCTGCAATCAAATTTAAATTTTGAGCAAGCTTTAAAATATATGAACATAATGCTTTTGACACTTAGGACTTGTGTATCTCAAGGCTGGGGAAGAGGAATTGATTTCTGCAAGTGTGAATGGCAAATCTTACCTGAATTATATCCCCAGTATTAAAGCTCATCTCATCGTGATTCCTTGCTTCAAATGGATATAATGCTCTGTAATTTATGAAGGCAACTGAATTCCTAGACTCTGAGACACTAACTGCATTGCCTGAAAGGGTAAGAGAACTAGTTACCATTTTGATACAGCTGAAAGACACGCACTTAGTTGAGCCCCATCATTCTAAGCAACAGGTACGAATAGAAGTGAAGAGAACTGTTCTTGCCCCAAAGACGCTACTGTGTGAGAATCAAAGGAGATCACTAGCTACAAGAGGCTGACAGGATGCATACAATGCAAGGGTTTAACACGCTAATCATCATAAATGTAACACAGGCAATAAAATGCGTTGTCTTCTGAAGTGAGAAAATGACATCTTTATATTCTCATCTTTCCTCATCAAACCACCCTGGTTAAGCCAGTGCTTTAATATAGTCTCATTTAACACAATTATAGTTTTCCAAGTTGCAAAGATGCCACTGCTACAGTAAGTGTTCAGCAGCACTTGTGAAGATTTTACTTTGAAACCTAAAATACCAGGATTTCAACTATCCAGGCATCTGTGTTCTCCAAGTCTGTGAACGATGTTGTTAACAGTGAATGTTTTACGCAGTGTAGCTGAGGTGAGCAAATATTCCAATTCTGTTCTAATTTGGTTCTTGCTGATAAAAAAAGGCTAATAAAAAAATGACAAGAATTAAAGAAGGATGGAACTAATCAAAACTGCCTTTAGCAAAAATATTGGTAAACCAGTATTTTTCAAAGCCCCTTTAGAGTCAGGTTGACTTCAGTTCTTTGTTTTTATAAGAGGCATTGTGTAATGCAGAAATAAACTAGATTTCAAGGTTAATAAAACACTTTGCTGAGCATTATGTGCCCATCCGCTCATCACTGAGCAAAACTCCTCCATATTAGCATTCTGCTTTAATGACAGAAAGTGCAAGCCTTAGGAAAAAGCTAAAATATTACTGGTTCCTGCATCTGTGATTTGCTGGCCATGATCACTGGAAGGTTTGTCATCAGAGTCACAGGTGCTGAGAACTTATAAACTAAGTTAACTGCATGATTTATGATTAACATGAAACTTTATTGCTTTGTTTGGGTTTTTTAAATAATATTTTAGACAGTAAGCATGCCACAGTGTCACATTAACAATAACACATTCAAAGAATTAAATAATGCTCAGGAAAATAAGAATCATGAAGGCAAAAAAATCTAACAGACTAAGAATACCTTCATTTTTCCAGGGTGGCTTAAGACTTTTACCCTCTGTTGGTTTCAACAGATCAGCAAACTTCTCATTCATGTTTAATTTAGAAATGCGCTTCTCCACCTCTTGAGAGTTGGTTACTTCTTTTATCTTCTTTATTTCTTCGTTCTGCTTACGCTTGTCCTCAGCTTCTTTTGCAATTTGTTCTTGCTTTCTTTTATCTTCTTCCAGTTGCCTCTGCCTTTGTTGTTCTGCTCCCCTCAAGATCGTGGCTTGTCTATTTTTCTCCTCCTCTGCATGAAGCTGATGTTGATTTTCCCTTTCTCTCATCAAAGCAACTGCTTCGTCAGCTTTCAGCTTTTCTTGAACTTTTTCCTGCATTCGTTCTTCCTCTAGTCGCTTCCTCTTCTCTTCCTCTTCCCTTCGGATATTTTCCTGCCATTGGTTCTCTTTCTCCCGTTTTGCTTTTCTGAAAGAAAAGAATGAGAGAGGAGCAGGAGAATGTTCAGATAAAAATGAGTGAGATCGTGCTCACAGAGTAATTGACTGCACTTTAATGTAAAACTGAGTCTATGATACTGACTACTTTTCTCTCTGGGCAATAAGCTCTTCCAGAAGAGACCACGCTTTGTCTTAGCATGAGTGCCAGTGTATTTCAAGTGTAAGTAACAAATGTATGACAATTCTCGGTATAGAAACACTGCCTCGTGGTTACTTGTGCAGTGCCTCCATGAGCACTTCTGCTCACCTACATCCTAATGAGCAAGATGTGATCTGTTAATTGAACAAAGGTGGTTCTAAGCTGTCCACCAAGGTAGTATCCAAACCTCACTATTGGAAACGAAGATTTCTAAATGGATTAATAACAACATTTCACTCTGGTACGTACATAAAAACAGCCTTTGCATACTGATCTTTGCTGCTTTAATTTTTGGCCTTCATCAGTTGTTGTAATCTACGCAATTCACTTATCCCTGCCACTGCCACACTCTTCAGCAGACAGAATCTGGAAATCTGACAGTATTCTCTGAAATGATTCAGATTTTATCTTGTGCTTCATCTCTCCAAAGAGGTTATCATCCAATTCAAAACACTGAAAAATCATTGTATTTTAGCTCCATGACCTTTCTTTTTAAAATAGTCACCTTCTGAAGAGGTTTTTGAAGAGGGACCATGACTAGAGGAGACTGCTTCATTAAATCATTGTGGGAGGTCCACTTATCTGATGGTCATTTTATGGTGATCTCAAGGATCTAGTAGGAGCTGTGCAGCAATACTGTTACTCTATCAGATAGCGATCTTCAACAGAAACATCAACCCGACGTCATTATACATGTGGTTCTCTTAAAGGGACTACTGTGTTATGAAACTCCATCACACTGTTGTAGAAAAACGGTCTCTCTGAATGAGAGAAGCCAAAGCTAGTACACCAAAGCAACTCCAGAGCTGAGGAGCGCCCACTGAGATTGCCCATCCACCCTCTCTCTGGCACCATTTCAATGCAGGGCTGCTAAGCACAATATAGGCAGGTGATAGCAGGTGTGGAGAGTGGAAAAACAGAGTGGCATCGTAAGACAGCCAGGCTCAAACCCTAGAAACTATGGTTTCTTAGTGAAACAAAGGAAAACTAAACTAGTTGGGAACGAGACCATGAGAAACCAAGAGCTGAGAACAGTAGGAGTTTGCTGGGCTGAGCGAAACCAGGACCATATTTGTGAAGAGACGAGCCTCTCAAACATGTATTTGAATTTTCTCATTGTCTTTCTAAAAAAGGAACCAAATTTAAAACTCAAAGCTTGCTCATGCATCCAGTTTTCAAGATTAACACAAGAATTAAGCCTTTAATGCCTTTCCTATTGTCTTAAGTATCAATCTCCCAATTGTCCAGACATACACGACAAAAAACTAGTAGTACTCGGTCAGAAGTGCTTTTAAGTAAATAGACTAGATCTTTTGAAGACCAGCAAAACAAGGGAGAAAATAAAAGGAATTTGAAATCTGTGATGATTACCTATTAAAGGAGCTAAAAATCTTATTAGTGAAAGTGACTGCTTGGTTGATCTGAATGACAAGATTTTTTTCTTTTTAAAGAAGACCAAAACAGATTGGAAAGAGGAAATTCAAACCATCTTATATCAGTGATACTCCTATAAGACATTTTTCTTAAGGCTCCTCACTAGGATGTATTGTTACTGATTAGACCTCCTGCTTATTACAGTCAATGTCTTGAAGTCACCACAGTGTTCTTTTGCTTTAAAAACTGCAACACTGATACTTTCAGACACGCTACCTTGCAGCCTCATCTTCCAGTCGCTTCTTCTGTGCAAGTTCAGCTCTTCTTTTTTCTACCTCTCTTATTTTGTCATGTTTGATCCTGTGGAGCTGCTCCAAGGCTAATTGTTGAGTGCTGTAACTTTCTCTCAGGTCCTAGGAGGAAACACAATGAAGTACATCAAAAGGGACGAGGCCAATCTCTCGAGAAAAGCATCCAGGCTTTTAGTGCTTTGTGAACCAAGTTTTTTTTTAAATGGACAAAGTAATATTAAGTTATTAATAGTCCTTGGAGATCACTGTAAAGAAAGCCAAATAAACACGAGTATAAAAGTGGATGGCAGGTTTGCAAAGTCTTTGACGTAACTTAGGCTTTCAAAGAGCCTTTCCAGTCATACACCTGCTGTAAATGGCAAATACGACAGAGAAGGGAAGATACAGAATGGAGTGTTCAAACAAAACGTCATCTAAGGACACAGAAGGCAATGAAGCATAATTTAAATAACTACAAGGAAGCAGACTTCACCTGAAAGCCAACACAATACCATAAACCTGAGCATGCATCCCTTCAGTAAGGTGCTCGCCTTTGTGATGTTTTCTGAATGATCAATCCCATATTTAAACCAGAAAAACTTTATAAAAGTATCCAGCAGGCTTACCACTGTGGGAAGCCACAGCCTAAAGACACTACCTCAGACTGGACTTTTCCTGTATTTGTGAACTTCACAATTTTACTCTTTTTCTTTCGAACACATCCTTCAATTCCTATTCTATCTCCCTCTGACAACAAACTTCTTCACAGCAGAAAATCAGCATGAATCTTCGGGATAATTACTTTTACAGAAGAAAAAAAAATCAACAATAATAGAATTACTTTAGATTGTACTTCACCATGTTACAAATCATCTGTAACATACTACATTGTTTGTTCTTAGGAATCCTGCTGATACACACTGGGCACTGCACCAGGTATACCCTGACTTTTCATATCTGATCTCATAAATGCAAACGAAGCAATTAAGAATAATCTGCTCCCACTACAATATGCGCCTCTACCAATAATCATGTCGCCTAAGAGATATTGTGCAATTTACATGAAAAGGGCAAGATAACTAAGACTTCTGAGGCAGTGAAAGCCTCTGTAGCAACAAACTAACTCAGGCAATTGCCTACAAGTTTTCCCCAAACATAATCAGTTGAGAATGCTTTTTCTTCTCATTTTGCATACAAATTGAGGAGCAGGGCGGAAACAAACGTGCATTATAAAAACTCTCATATCTCTGATTTAAGGACAGAATAACCCTTATGCAAAATGGAAAGGTCATGTAAGTTTATTTTTGTCTTTCCCCCCCTCATATTATTCTCAAAGGCAGATTTCTGATGTCAGCAGACAAAAGCACCATTGAGGAAGAACAGCGAGTAGGTTTTAGTACTGGGTTAATCTGGAGGTTTAATAGCATTGTGTTTGCCATGTCATACATCATATTCTGAATATTGATACTATTTCTAGACTTTTAAACTTGGACAAGAATTCATATACCTGACTCACAGCTTAAGATGAATCGATACATGTAGAGAGCAAGAGGGAAAACTGGGAGCAAACACTTGACATTACCTTAACTAAAAAGAGAAATATCTAGGTAGTGAACACAGCCTACTAAGAAATAAAATGGCTATCAGTACTTTGCAGTTTGGATTTCAAAGCAGATAAGAAAATTTTAAGTCTTAAAGAAGATGTAAAAGCTAGCAGAAAGAAAAAGAGCCTATCAGTTTTCTTTTAGGAAAGTTTAATAGAAGTTGTACATCCAAACAGAAAGGGTAAGCAGAGAAAAATTGCGAAATAATTAAAAAACAAAAATAGCCAAAGATTAGAAAATAACCTTAAGTAAGAGGAAGAGGTTGTTGAGACAGCTTAGCAGAGACAAAAGGCACTGAAGAACAGAATCATCCATATTCTTACACTGTAAGATAAGGCAGATAAAAAGCCAATTAATTTTTGCACTGTATTTTCAAAAACATATTTTAGGGAAGACTGAATTGTGGATGCAGCCACTGAACACAGCAAGCCATGCAAGGAACAAGTAATTAAAAGGGCATGTTACATGTAGCCATCTTTTAAAAAGAAAACTCCTTAAAGGTTTACAAGTTTATGGGAGAGCGCAGAGCCCTCCTGCTGGCCAGTATAAATCCATTATTTAATAACAAAGTTCATACCAGTGCCACTAGCAGTAAGCTGGCAAATAAAGTTAAGTGGATGCATGCTGCCCTGCCTGAGAGTTGCATGCGTTTTTAGGCAAGTCAAGAGTTGCCTCTGAAACAAAAATGCCTTCAGGGCCAGTGGTCAATATTTCTTAACGTCTACACAAATAAAGTGGCCTAGTCTTACTTTTAGGACAATACCTAAGTCTCCTACCAGATCTTGTGCAATGTACTATGATAGCATGTACTTCTTTCAACAGAAGTTAAATGTTCAGTCCACAATTCAGAACTAGCAGGCAATATAACCTCAGCACTTGCAAGGGCCTGAGAAACTTCAATTCTAAATCAAAATGAGTTTTAGAAGGCAAAAGTTGGCAGTGAGCAACAGTTGATTCATGCAAAGCAATGATTGGCGAGAGATTAATATTTTAGTACATTAGTGGTAGTTTTAAGTACATTTTAATTGCAATTATTTACTCCAAGACTTTCATTAATTCTTATGTGACATTGGAAGTTGGACAAAGCTTCTTGGAAGCCTGGTAGAAGTGGCACCAATCTTTACGACTGGATGGAGAAACAAGGATTCTGCTTACCAGTGTAAGACTTAAGTATTTAGATAATGCATGTACCTTAAGCTGACTGTTAAATGCATCCATTTCAGCAAGTTTAGAAGCAGTCTCTTTCTCAAGGGCATCTAGTTGTTCCTTAAGTCTTTGGCATAATTCTTCCTTTTCTAGGGACTTCTTGTGCACTGAACTGATTCCTGTATCTGCATAAGGAAAGACAAGCAATTTTAGAAGGATTTCTGTCCTCACTGATTATTTTATTATCTTCTGAGTATACACACATTCCCCAACTCTTTCCTTACAGAAGTTCCTTGATTCACCTTTCTGTTCATATACAGCAAGAAGAAGAAAAGGCCCCAACACCTGAGACACCAAGGCATTACATGTAATACATACAGAATACTTTGCAAGTTGCGCTTTTTTTTTTTTAATATTACACCAATTCCTAGCAAGCTTCTCTAGATAGGGACTTCCAGTGTGACTTGATGTAAAGACCAGTGTAAATTTTAGATAAATGAACTCCCTTGAGTTTACATTACCAAAAAAAGACAGGGTGTAAAAATATCTGTGGGCTGTATAGCCTATATAAGTAAAGTTTCAAGAAAAATCTGTTTTCTCACAAAAATGTGTTTGCCCCTTCTTTAGAATATAAAGGAAATAATGAAATGCAGATGAAAAAATGCTAAGATGGCACTAACTGAAAAGATATAAAAGATGTGATTAACACCTCTGTATCTTCCAGCGTTTTTACAACTGATTAAAAGCCAGCAATGCAAACAGGAGAGAATTCATTTACAGGCACTTACTCTGAGTGTTTTCAAGTTGACAGTTTTTAATTCGTTCACTTAACAATTGCTTTTCAGGAACTAAATAGATTAGTTTATTCTGATAGTCCTGTAAATATTGAAGAGAACATAAACAATATGAACAATGTGTTATAAATCATTAAGTAAAACTTGGTGAATTTTCAAACATATCAATGAAATGTGGATGCAAGTTACTATTTTAGGGTAGAGGAAAAAATTACTTCTATGCTCTCAATGTAAATACTATTGAAACTGAATGCTTTTTGACACAAAAACATTAACACTGTTCAAAAAAAAAGTTAATATTTACACTTTTAGCATGTCTGTTATCATGAAAACATTTGACTGTCAAGCCTAACATAAACCAGTAACTTTCCACAACCACAGAAACATGTAAAGAAGTTTTCCTGATGTGCAGGAGCAGTACATAAAAATACAGTAGAGGATGATTTATAGTAGTCAACTGATTTGAAGTAATTCATGTCTTGCTAGTCAAAGAGAGAAAAAAGAAAAGAGCAGCACAGTAATTCAGCCCAAAGACCAACTTGCTCTGCATACAGGAAAACATTCCTCATAAAAATTTGAGTCTGAAGCCATAAAAGAATTCATAATTAAAGAGAAGTCTCTATTATCGGTTCACAAAAGAACATCTGAGGTTTTGACAACTGTCCTCATTCAACTATGTGCTTTTTGCAGTACATAAAATCATTTTGTTAACACCACAAATAAAACTGAAAACCTCTGCAATATTGACGGCCTTGTTGATTTCCTCTCTCCACTATAACTAAGCTGATTCACTGTTCCTCCCTATGGGGATCACAGAATCACTCTGGTTAGAAAAGATCTTTAAGATCATCGAGTCCAATCACTAACCTAACTCTACTACATCCACCACTGAACCATGTCTACCAGCGCCACATCTTCATGTCCTTTAAACGTCACCAGGGGTAGTGGTTCAACCACCTCCCTGGACAGCCTGGCCCAGTGCTTGACAACCCTTACACCATGTGTCTGTGGGTGTTGTTCAAATGCTTCTTGAATATTGTCAGGCTTGGTGCCATTAGCGCTTCCCTGGGGAGTCTGTTCCAGTGCTCCACCGTCCTCTGGGTGAACAACCTCCTCCTACTGTCCAACCTAAACCTCTCCTGGCACATCTTCCTGCCATTCCCTCAGGTCCTATCGTTGGTTACCAGAGGGAAGAGATCAGCGCCTGCTCCTCCCCCTTCCCTAGTGAGGTAGCAGTAAGCTGCAATGAGGTCTCCCCTTAGTGTTNAGTGTTCTCTTCTCCAGGCTGAACAGACCAAGTGATTTTAACCACTTCTCAATACAGCATCCCCTCTAAACCCT
>VZZY01025981.1:220866-232786 GCA_013400335.1 Eurystomus gularis | reverse complement strand
ATATTTTTTTATTTTATTTTTTAGATATTTTATAGTCTGTAACAAAACTATACCCACTTTTAAAATGTTTAAATATTTAATGTGTGGAAAAAAATGTTGCACATTACTGTTTTTAACCATCTCATCTTCCTTTTCCCTCTTTTCTCTCTTGCCTCCAGTTATTCATAGGACACAGCACTGGTTTCATGGCAGAATCTCTAGAGAAGAATCTCACAGGATTATTAAGCAACAAGGGCTTGTAGATGGGTAAGTATTCCTATTGCTTAGTGTTTATGATCTGATGGTAAGCGTTCTAGACAAGAGCGCAACTTCCGCTATAAGGGTTTGCAGGTTTGTGAGGACTTCTGAGCAACCTGATTCTTGAGCGGTCCCGTTATAACTTGCCCAGATTTCAAAAAGTCAGAGTATGTGTTTGTCAGAGTCTTAATTTGAAAAATAAAATACTAAGAATATACTTGAACTTTTTTCTTTTTTTGCAACAGAGGGAATAATGTTTTAGAGAATGTTAGAATTTGAAAATAATGAATTCCTGTAATCTGCACTGAGGACATATTTTTCAGGCAAAGTTGCGCTTAGCCATTTGCCCACAAATTTATAATCAGCTATTTGGGCTCTTCTGCATGAATCAGAGCAGTTAGTGATGATTTCTCACTGTTTCTGTTCCAGAGCAAAGAAATGAACGTATCTGTTGCAGCACTCTCTAAAATGTCTGTAGTTGAGATTTATGTATCTTCTGTTTCCCTTATTTATATGTAGTTATGGTTATTGAAGGGAAGTTGCTTAAACTGCATTCAGCGGTTCTGTATTTGTAGGATGGGAAGAGCACAGTTGCCCTCAGTTCACTAATCCTACTGCCTTCGGGGGTTAAGGTAGCAACTTTCATGTTGGCTCCTCAGGAGACTGTTAAGTTCAAACCTTTCTTAGGCATCTTCTGATTCAGGAGCATCACTAATCTTTGTGAGGAATGAAATACCTTAGAGAAATAGGAATTGCTAGTGCATGTACATATTCATCAAGCAATGCTTTTTTATTGTTTCAGGGTTTTTCCTGGGCTAAGGCTATTTGGTTTAGGTTACCAGGCCAAACAGAGAAGAGAGGCTGAGAAAGCAAAGGAGCACTGCTGACTTCTTGGGTTTCTGGTTCTTCCATGCTACAGATCTTTTTTACAATCTTGGGCTCATTTTGACTTGTTGCCTTAGGAATCTAGTGGCTGATCCATGTTGGAGTTTTCAGGTGTTAAATTTGTGCCTAGACAGCTTACTCACTGTGGAAAGTGAAGATTGGTTACTTTGGCTGTAGTGAGGTCAGTGAGCAGTGGCTAAAGAACCATGTTACCTATGTGCTTTGAGATAAAGGATCATGGTTTTTCAGGACAGAAAAGTCTTGCCTGTGTTCTCCTGCTCTGTGTGTTCTTGAGCAAAAGATGGTAGAATGTTAATAGTCTTCTGACAGCTCATGTAAGATGTTCAGCAATGTATATATGCAGCTGATACTGCTGCCATTTGACTGTTCCTGGAAGCTATTGTTGAGGATGCATCTGTCTTTATAGTCATTGTTTGTGTGGACAGCCTGTTGCTCGCCAGAGGTTGAGTAAACACTTGCAGGATCAGTTGTGCTGGGTTTTGTTTTGCGCCACCAGCTTATGGCAGCATGGATTGTCTGAAATGGCTTGATGAAAGGTAATTTAGAGACTACTGCAGTAACCACAGAGCAGGTAAGATCTTTCTTCCTGAGATGGATCCTAATGTGTTCAGTCCTTTTCTGCACATCTGGTCTTGCTAGGACTAAAAAGGAATGTTCAAATACCATGCATGGTTTCCGGTGGTGGCAAGACATGCCTGTCTCTGAGTATTGGACTGACCCTGGTTACGATGGTGCATTTTTGTGGTATTGACATTTCTCAATCAGTTCTGAGGAGCTGGACTAAGTTCTTTTGGGTTCATAAGACTACAAGCAGTTCTTGCAACTCAGCGTTGGAAAAGCGTGTTCCTGGCTTAGTGGTTAGCAATGAAGAGGGCCTTTGAGGCCTGCCCTAGTACTGTGCTTGGCCGTCTCACAAATCCACTAGTGATTAGTGCTGTGAGCCTTACGCCAAAGGTATATTCTTGTTTCCTGTGGCATGGAGAGGTTCTCCTTCCTTAGTTCATAAATGTCAAGGGGAGGAAACTTTTTTTTACTAGATTTTTTTTCTCCTCTTCTAAGTATGTATGTAAACTATCTGAATTAGGACTTCAATTTTGTAGGCCAACTTGAAAGTGGCAGTTACATAGTGTAAGACGTTGCTAGCTATACTCCTGAAGTATATGTGTTTCCAGTGATGCCGAGGGAAAAATACTGTGACTGTTTTTGAGAAAAAATACTTTGTGTTCCTCACCTTGATAATGAGGGTGCTGCTTAACCGTAAGTCATTTTAAAGTACCGAGCTGTTTCTGTGCAATTGCAGCCATGTAACTTAAATGTAATTTTGCCAACACTGGATTTCTGTAAACGGATGCAAGATGCTGGAGTGGGAACAGATTCTCATTTATTGCTTTTCCATCTACAGAAATCCAGATTTGCTTTGGAGTTAAATAAGAACATTTTCTTCATGAGAGTACACATCAGAGAGGCCGTTTAAAAAAGCCTCATGCATACATTTGTAGGGGAAGAATTGCTGTCATGGATCTTTCACTTGTTTCTTCATCTATTAGTATTGCATAGCCACAGTATAAGAATTGAAAACAAATTGCCAGTTATGGAATTGCCTGTTAATGCAACTAAAGAAGGGTTAGGCAACAGCACACAATGACTTAGTAGTTCTGATTACTTATGAAGAAGTGGATTTTGGTATTCAGTGTGTACTTAAAAATGTTCTCTCCTAGACTATTCCTTCTCCGGGACAGCCAAAGCAATCCAAAGGCATTTGTACTTACGTTGTGCCATCATCAAAAAATCAAGCATTTTCAAATCTTGCCGGTAAGTAGATTACTTTTGATACTGATCACAAAAAAAAAGACATTTTAAATCATAAAGCTTTGCCAACATCTGAAGAGACCTCTTATTAATTACTGATGTAATTAACAGAGAAGTTTCCATTAGCAAGTGTATTAGCATGTATTCTTTAGAATTGTCAAATGCCTGATTAAAATTCTCTGTTAACATTGCCTGAAAAAATAGTGTAAGTCACTTGGGTATAGAAGTAGTGCACAGAACTTGTTCTCTGCAACTCTGACAGCAGCAACAGCAACAGTAGTCTCTCTGTCACTTAGGCAAATGTAGAATAACTTAGGGAAACTTTAAAAAGTTTTATTCTGGAGGCTATCCCATAACGTTGAGCTTAAAATAATGTTACACTGAGATGTCAAGAACCTATTTGATTTTTGTCTTCATCCAAAAGAGCATAAGAAGTTTAAGATCATGTAAACCTCTTTATTGGTCCAAACCCTCTTCCCTGGCTTCGCCTGCCAACAGCTAACCAATATTTTGGAGGTAATTCTGTTTTATGCAATGAAGACCAGTGCTGTCTTTACAACTTTAAGTTACTCTGCCCACGAGCTTTCACTGTCATAAACATTTCAAGCTGGGTTAAGGTACATTATTTTCTAGTGCTGTGCATGGTTTCATGAAGATCTCTGGGCACTAAGTTGTTTGGGTAGTGCCCGTTATTTATCTTACATCACACACTTGTACTCCTTATGTTCTGCCATGCTTGCACATCTTCATGTGCAGTCTAACTTGAAAAGGATGTTTTGTTTCCCCAGTGTGAAGATGATGGACAGATATTTTTCAGCCTGGATGATGGGAACACCAAATTCAGTGATCTTATCCAGCTTGTTGAATTCTATCAACTAAACAAAGGAGTCTTGCCCTGCAAACTCAAACACCACTGCATCCGAGTGGCCTTATGACCTCAAATCTGACTCTCACTGAAGACTGGATTTGCTAGAAGAGTAATTGTAAGAGAACGTTGACACTGGGGAATTGGCAGATTCGTAAGTTGGTAAAAAAATAAAAATATTATGCACCTTGGGACTCTGAAAGGGATGGATTCGACAGGTGCCAACAGACCAAGATTGCTGGTTTGTCTAACACCTAAGAGTGATTGCTGCTGAGTGTCCCAGCATCCCAAAAATGGGGGGAGGGTATGTAAAACCATGCGTAAATTTGAAACAAAACTGGAAACTATCTTGGCTGGGCCACTTAACAGGAACAAGTGTGAAGAGAAACCTTTGAAAAGAACTCTTGCCCTGGAATAATCTTGACAATTAAGACTAGTGTGTTTACTTTTTGTATTGATCACTTTTTTTGCACTCCTACTTTGTTTCGGATATTGTATGCAGCCTATATTAGGAGCTGATGTGGCTTTTAAAATTCATGCAGGAGTTGGGTAATAATCTGCACCCTAAAATGTATGGAATGCTTCAGCCTAAAAGGATCTAGAAGAAAATCAAGAAGTGTGTGTGTGCGTGTGGGCGCGTGTGTCTCAAAACTTCTCTGGAGGCCTGAGGTTCGATGATCTGCAGATGTCTTTGAAGAAGCAATGAGGATACAATCTAAAAGAACATACCACCATATACGTACTTGTAAAACTGTTGACTTGTAGCATTATGGCTGTAGTATGTTGATGGCATATTAGTGGCATCCAGTCATGCAAAGACTGTATTAGATTCTATGCACAAATTTTTATTATTGGAGTGGTGGTTTGTTTTTTACAGCCTTTTGACTGTTTTCCTGAGGAAACTTACTGTTACTAAATAGAATAGGACTGAATGATTACACTTGTATTTGAAACCACCATTTTTTGTGAGAAGATTCTTCTGCAGGTAGTCTTAGTATGACAAAATAAAAAAAAAAAAAGAAAAAAAAAGAAACAGTGTTTTTAGCTTTATAGCTCCTTGAATTTTCAGACTGTTTCAAAGAGCTCTTTCCATATAGTAAAGCTACAGTGAACAAGGCGCTCCTAGGGAATAGGACATAAAGAGAACTGTACCCCTTCTGCTTTCTGTAGGGCCATGAAATTTTTCACGGTGAGAAAGAACATACTGGGAATGGAAACACATTAGATTGGGAAGTAGCTGCTGGCAGTATCATCCATCGAGGTAACTGGTGATTCCTGTGTCAGATGCTACACACCAGTACCTTTGGCAGACAAGCATGTATCCTGCTCTGGTGCTGGTTTGTCATCAGAACTACTTTATTGTTAATGTTTAAATCAATGATTTAATGTTCACACACTAACTCTTTCTGATAATAGTTCGATGTTAAAGTTAGACAGGTCCCACTTTGATCCTCCAATTGCAAATATTCTTCCAGCAGCGCGGCTGGGACAGGAACTGTTGCCGAATTAACTTCCCAGTGCTTGATGCAGTTAGGCACAGCGAGAGAAGGTCTCCACCCTGGGAACCCGCAGAGCCTAGGGCAGAACGGAGCGTTCTGAAGGCGGTAAATGATTTACGCAGGCTAGTTCATCCTTACTAATACTTGCCACTGGGTTTGAAATCCTAGCCATCTGAAAGGGTAAAGAGGGAAAACCAATCCTACACCTTTAGGTCTTCATGTAGTGTTGAGAATAGCTTAAGACAAACCATAACCTGCCTGAGTCATCCATATCAGCTTGTGACTATGTCAATGGTATAGAAACACTGTATTTTAGTTTACAGAACACATTTAGTATTTTTTTTTTTCCATTTAATGTCTAGATATTAAAAATGAAGAAACTTGATTTTGTTTTTAGTAGAAGCCTTTTTTGTTGTTTTTTTTTTTTAATTGTACATAGTGAAATGAGTGTTCCTGCTTTCTAGACAATGTATTTTAAAACCTTGAAATTAAGCTAACTTAAGTCTGACTTCACTTTGCATGCTTCTATTTGGCCCCTATTAGGAAAAAAAAAGATACTTGTATTGAGTACATTACCAGTTTAATAAGACCATTTATGCTGTAGTTTTTAAGTTTTTCTGTTTACATAGCTTAGTGCCAACCATGCATTTTTCCCAGTAGGCAGATAGTATTTGCAGTGTTTCATATTTATAAAAAAAAACCTTGCATCTTATTTAAATTGAGAATAAAAGTTTGACTATGAATCATGATTTTTGTATGTAGATGGTTGACTTAGTATTTTGTACTTTTCCCAGCTTAAGTGAGCTGTTTTGAGAAAGTGACCACCTTCAAAGTGGCAACAATCTTACTTAAGCAGATCACTGCTTTGTCTTCTTTCTGCTGGAAAACAGTCAATACCATCATAGTTTTCCAACAGATTCAGCTGGCTGCCAGCTCAGAATACCAAGGACTGAAGGACATTTGACTCTTATTTTTGTATTTAAATGACATGAATGTAAAGGGGATGCTCAGGGTTGTTTTGGAGCCTGTTGAATTTTTATCTTTTTGCCTGTGATTTTATTTTCTAAATAAATACTTCATGTAGCAATCTTGAATATGTTGAGAAGGAAAATGCCAAACCATTTTGGTAATGAGGTTACTAGTTAAGTTATGTTACGGTAGGTGTTAAAGTACAAAAAACTTTTTATTTGTTAATTAATCTTGAAGAAACACGTGCCTCAGTTTAGATGTTTTGTCTTATCTTTTCTGCACTAAATACCTGACAGTTTGACCAATCAATGCACCTTTCCAGTGGCAAGACTTGCTTATCGTAAATTATATTGTCACAATGCAAGATTTAGTGACTGTAAAATGGAATAAAGTTTAAAGTTTCAGGGAATGCAAAAGGTATTAACTTAAGAGACAAAACCTTTATTCAATATGCTTTGCTTCATACTGTAAATAGCTTTTTGGCTTGTGAACCTAATTGTAATCTTTCAGGTATTTTTGTACAAATAAGGGACTGATATTCTGTTTCTTGTAATTAGAAATAAACGTTAATACAATGCTATTCATTTTATATTGGATTGACTGTCGTCTTTTGGATATATCTGTACACGATGTATCTCTTGCCTTAATTGTGGGTTATTTGGGGTGGGTTACATTGAAACAGCCTTTAAGAAGAGTTAAGAGGAAAACAGAATCCCCAAGACATCTTTATTCTGGCTGTTCTGTCTTACGATTCCTATTAGGACAGACTGTCCTTTATTTAAAAATGAATTTGTTCACCCCTTTTGTTTGAGAAAAATCACTGGGTATGTTCTGCTATGATATTTACAATATTCATTTGGGTAGGTTGCAAGAGTCAAATCAGGGTATGTACCATGAGCTTCTTTTGGGTCATAAATAAAGCTGTAACTCACTGAACATGGACACTCTGCAGAATGCACTTTATTGACATGACAGATGTTGGATCAGAGAACTTCAGTAGTACTTCCAGAAAGCAATGAGTTACCCCAGTAATTCCTGTATTTGAGTGGTCCATCAGCATTTGGGTGGAAAAGCACATCTGCACAAAATCTGGTTTTGCTTTAAAAAGCCACTTTTTGGCGGGAGGGGGAGAGTGGTGGTTCTTCTGGTGGATAGAACAATAGAAGGTTGGAAATGTTTCGCTGTTTTGTTGGACACAATTCTTTCCCATTTCTGCCTTGCTCATCAGTAGAAGCCATCGGATGCATTCCACTTCAAGCCTCAGTTGCACTCTGGCCTCCACATGCTGCGTCTTCAGGGGAGTGTCCCCTGCACTGGGGCATGAGTTATATGTTAGCGTTCATCAGCGCGTAAAGGCAGAGAACTTATTTTGGGGTTTGATATTGCCAAAAATTTTTCTATCTGGAGATGCTTGTTGAACTTGCAGCACACAGAGTTCACTGTCCTGCACACAGCAACGTGCTCTTTCACTGCGCTGAACAAAGGGGACTGCTTGCTTACGGAAGGTTTGAAGATGACTCTTGTTTAGCTAAAGGACGCTGTGTTCACACTGAAACTGGCCCCCTCTGTAATCATTAAAAGTCAGGGACTATAAATCTACACAAACCTGTAAAAAACAAACCAAAAAACAACCCCAAACCTCCACTTACTTTGTTGTATATATTGCATTTGGAACAGAGAAGAAGCTGGCGTGAAAAACAGGAGCGTGGTCAAAAGGTGTGGGTCAGCCTGCCCAGTGGCAGGGCGGTGGTGGCTGCGTGTTTGTCCAACCTGCCCAGAGCTGTGGCAAGGGCAAAAGGATACCTGGAAAATCTGGCCCTAGACGTTAGCAGGTACCTGTGCTATCGAATGTCACCAGTACAAAATCACTCTGGGCCAGAAATGGGTATATTGTACAAATTTGAATTAATTGCCTGATAGAAGGTTTGTGCTGCTTTTACATTCGTTGTAGGATGCCATAATGGGACACCTGATCCCACATGAAAACTTCTAGCATGCCGTTCACCTGGCAAAACAGCTTAAATGCATTTGAACCTATGAGTAAACTTGTATCAGGCAAGTGTTTTACAGCATGTGGCTGCAGCACTTCCATCCTGATACACAGAACGCCAAAGTTAGGCTTATTTTCACACGACATCACTGCTTCAGCCTGTTCCCACAAAACCAGATGAGAAAAAATCACCAGATGAGCCATTTCCCTTCAAGTAAGTCGAACTTTAGGTGACTCTGGGTTTATGTTATTGCTGATTTAGTGATGCTTTAATCTGGTTTGTTAATGTTCCACTTGTATATTGATTTGTATCTCGGGCATTGTTTAACATCTTGGAAACTTCAGTAACAGTAACAGCAGATGGAGAAAAGAGATACCTTCCTTTGAAATATCCATGTTGCCTTAATTCAGGTTACTTCTGCATCCTAAATCTTAACGTCCTCCTTAACTTGGAGGACAATTGAATTAGTATTTGAAAACCTAATATAATCACAACTACCTCCAAGAGCTATATGATTTTCATTAGATATTGTTACTAGTCTCATCTGAGACTTCAAAATAAATTAGTTTGTGTAGCACTCACATTGCAAACAGCCCAAAGACATTCACTCTAATTGCTCATCATTTTACACAAATACTAGCAGATGTTTTAGCAAGAAAGATCTGCTCATCACAAGACACTGAGCTGTGATTAAACAGGGTCTTACGACACTTGTTGGTTACCCAGTTTGTATGCTTTGCTACAGTCAAGTGCTTTCCATCTCTTGGCTGCAAGATTCTGGTGCCACAATTGGGGAACAGGAAGGTGAAATTCTAAACACAGCTGCCAGCTGTGAGTCAAAGCCCAGCTCAGCTGCAGTCAGAGGTGTAACTCTTTAAGAAAAGAGAGCTCAGAAGAGCTAGACTGGGAGGGGAAGAGAGAAAAGAACTATTCTTGGGCGGTATTGTCCAAGTGACGGTTTGGGTGTGACAAGACCACAGTGGTGTGATGCCCGAGTGCTGCCCACCAGTCCCCTAGAGAGTTTCCCTTCCTCTTCCCTCAGACTGGTGTGGACATTTCTAGACTGCCATTTTATTTGCCTTTTGAAATGTATTCTCCAGAGGTGTGAGGATTGGTATTTTGGGTTATCAAGCAGAGAAATAGCTGTGGAATTGGTGTTCTCTACAACCTGTCCATTCTCCAGAACAGTCTGTCCAATTGTCATCATGAGGAAAGGAAGCTGAAAGTGTGGTGCTGTCAGTAATGAGAATGGTTAAAGCAAGCGGCTCGGTACTGACAATGTGCAATTTCACTGCTCCTCAAAGAATACTAGATACATCCTATTTTGAAATACTTTTATTTAGACCTTTTCAGTATTTTATTTCCTCCATAATACGTCTCTTTGCTGCTGAATTTCTGCAGGATATTAATGAGCTCTGCGTGACTCTTACCAACTCTTAGTTTTCAGGTTACTGTAGTGCTCTCAGAATCAGGTCCAGAGACAAAAATAAATACAGAAACCAGGCAAACTGTGAAGATCAGATCTTCTGGAAAAATTACCCCACAACACAGCTAGCCATGGAATAAAACAAATTAATAATTACAGAATTGGTGGGTAGAAGGATTAATATGTTTTTTCACTAAAGACTCTGGTTTGTGAAAACAGCTGGCTAAACAACAATTAAAATCGTTGAAGGCTTACAAAGTTTGCCTGAAAGTATTTACAGTCGGTTGCCTAAGCAAGCGTTTGAGCTGCTCTAGAAAACGGAGCACTTCAGAGGAGAGTGTGCCTGAGAAGGCATTCCATCCTCTTGCTTTTGTGCACACCTTCACGAAAAAAAAAAATCCTAGGAGCTGCTGTCCTTGGATGGGTAAGGGAGGAGGAACTAGGACAGGAGCAGGAAGAGAGCCTTAGGATGCAGTAGAAACAGAAGAAATACAAGGAAGAGCAAATAGGATGGTAGAGGTACAATCAAATACAGTAAGACAGTTCATAGAATCATAGTCAGGTTTGGGTTGGAAGGGACCTCAAAGATCATCTAGTTCCAACACCCCTGCCATGGTAGGGACACCTCCCACTAGACCAGGTCACTCAAGGCCCCATCCAACCTGGCCTTGAACATCTCCAGGGATGAAGCATCCACAGTGCCCCTGGGCAACCCCTACCGGTGTCTCACCACCTGCAGAGTAAAGAATTTCGTTCTAATTATTTCCAATCTAAGTCTCCCCTCTTCCAGCTTGAACCCATTACACCTCGTCCTATCACTACAGGCCTTTGTGAAAAGTCCCTCCCCAGCCTTCTTGTAGGCCCCTTCTTGTAGTTCAGCCAACTAGAAAGCAGAGACTAAGGGTAGTGTAACAGACTTAGATAAAAACACAGGCAGCTGAGCAGAATTTAATTATGATCTCTTTTAATACAAAAGTTGCAGAGCATCACCTGAAGTGTGCAGGGCCCAGTTCAGGAAACACAGAAATACTTCTTTGCAGGCTGCTTGTGTAAGCTCTAGTGTTCTCCACCACAAAATGCAGCACATGGCAAAAGTTCACACGTGTTCACAAAGGGCTTAAACACCATGATAGAGAAAACGCTGCTGCTGAATGTTAACTACCAAAATGCCATCTTTCACTCTGGAAGCCTGCGGGCCACAGGTAACCATGTGCCAGGAGCAGTCTTTAGGGAAAGAATCATTACTTGGCAGCCCATATTTGTACTCTTTATTCCCTACGTGCCCACTACTAAGTATTAGACAAGGGCTAGAGAGACTTTTGATCTGATGCAGTACATGTGTCCACATGAGGGCCAGCTTACACAAAAACAACTGGAGGGAGCATGAACAGCTGAGGAAAGGCCAGGAAAGCCTGAGCCTGTGCTACAATCAACTGCAGGCTCCCTTCGACTGAATGAAAGCTGCCCTTAGAAACACAGCTATGTAAGCATTGAATTTGTTCCCAGTCACCCCAGAAGGGGAAGCCTCTAGGGTCTGTGACAGCTGTACCCCCCCAGCCTACCACCGAGAGGGTTTGCTGGGGGTGCAGGGGCTGCCTGGTTCAGCTGCTACAGCAGAGCAGAGTCAGGGCCCTGAAGCTGTGTAAGGCTTCATTCGGCTCCAAAACAGTGATAAATGACAGGGACTGCGCCGAGCTTGTATCTCATCCTCTACCATCGGTGCTAGACTTGGAAGTCAGGAGCGGATATCCTAAAAGTTGCGCCTAAATGGGTATCTCCAGGCTTTTTTTGTTCAGCAGTGCACTGGGGTGTATTGTGAAAGATCCTCCCGGGTAAAATGCAACTTTTCCTTCCCCTGTGTGGGAACTGCGGAACAGAAAGGAGCGAGCAACTGCCGAAGCCTGGCCTTCTTCCTCCCTGAAAGCTGTGGCGCAGCAGGAGGGCCAGGGCAGCTCAGGCCCCAGGGGGCCGGGGCGGGCTGCGAGGCTCTCCGGCCATCCACCGCTGGTCAGCGGGGAGAGAAGAGCACGTCCCGGGGCGTCTCCGGGGAGCCTGCTCCCGAACGGCCTCCCAGCAGCACACATCAAAGGCCGGCCGGGCGCAGGGGCCGCCAGGCAGGACCGGCCCCAGCGAGGGGCCCACCCAGGCAGGCCCCAGGCCGCTGCCACCTGCGAGGGGCTCAGAGCCCTTCCAGCCCCCAACAAACGGGAGCTTGTGA
>VZZY01025981.1:184107-220442 GCA_013400335.1 Eurystomus gularis | reverse complement strand
GGGGCCGCCCGCCAGCCTCTCCCCGCCCCTGAGGCACCCGGCCGCGGCAGCCGCCGGGACCAGGCCCCTGCAGCGGCGGGAGCTGCTGGTGCTCCGGGCTCTGGCTTTGGTGTGGCCTCAGTTGTCCACTTGGGTTTCTCGTGTGCACTGCCAGACATCTCCTGTGTGTCTGTGTGGACATTTTCACCAACGTAATGCCTGGCTTCAGATGGGCAGAGTCTGGGGCTGCTGGGGCTGCTGGCTGTTATTCCACATCCCCGTGGCACCCCGTGTATTTCCACTGGAGGCTCTGTGCATCCCCTGCCCTAAGCACATCCTGTGCATCCCCTGCCCTAAGCACAGCCTGTGAATTGCCGCTGAATGGATTCACCAGCTTTATTTTTCTCCTTGTTGAGAAAGAACTACTGATAAAGCTAATGAACATCGGGGTTAATGAGTAACAAAAAAGTGCAAGGCAAGCACAGTAGCTTGGTTGGACCAGATAGTTACTGGAAAAGCCCTAGAAATTTAAGATTAAAGTTCCTTAGCTGTTTCTGGTGAACTCTTCCTCAGAGGACAGGGTAATACAAGGGAACTACAGAAAATACCTGTTTCTGAAGTACCTGAAAAAGGAGTGAAATCTCCAAACAGGTAAGGATGAACTCAGTAATACCTGAGAGTGAAGTTACCTCTGTACTTTCACCAAATAATCTGATCCGACAAGTCCACATAATTTGTTAACTATTAAGCTAGTGAGCATTTAGAGGTGCAGCATAATATGCTAAATGTAATTACATTTTAATTGACGTGCTTAAGTCGCGTTTGTTGAAACAGTCAAGAGTTTATGAAGTATTTTAAAATCAAAACTTTGCAATTCACAACATTTTAAAGAGAATCTTTTCTTAACTGCTTCCAAAAATTGACTTGAGGGCACTGCTGATAAAGTTAAGCAGTCTCAGGGGATGGCAATACCTCTGAATGGCAGCAATACTGGGCAGTCTTGGAGCTGAATCCCAGCTGACAAGAGGTTTTTATTAACCTTTTCAAATTTGGTCAGAGAAAAAGTTCTTATTTGTTTGAAAATTCAGTTCTCCTGTTCCTGTAACTTGATTTTATTCTAAATGTGTCACATTGAGTTTGTCCTCTTGTAGAAGTCCTGTATAGGAACCAGAGCGATGTCCATAAATTGACATTAGAATTTTATGTGTGGCTAATTGTAGAACAGCAAAAATTATTTTGACACTGGTGGCATTCATAGAGGAAGAAGATAATGAAATTGAAACTACTGTTTGTAGAGTATAGGTGGAAAAGGAAAGTGGAATAAAATGACAATTTCTACCATTTACCATTCATGCAGCGTACATTTACTGTTTATGTCAACAGTAAATAAAAGGGGGGGAAAAAGACTAGATACCCTAATGAAAGTGATTAAAAACAAGTTTCGAGTATAACTGTGATGCATGCTGAAATGTTTCCTCAGCATAGTGACTCCTGAGGGAAAAGCATCCTTAAGTCTGATGTTTTAAAGTGTGCATCCCCCACCAATAATGCAGACTAAAAGTGAGGAAACTGGAATGTCTGTTGCAAGAATAGGAAATTTACTGAGACCAAGGGGGTAGGTTTTTAATCATACAACACTGTCCTTTCTCCACAGATAATGGGGTAAAACTGTTACTACACTGGTAAAACAGAGACTGTCATCTTTATCTGTCCCATACTGTAACGTTAGTAGAGGGAAATAGCAGGACTTGGGTAGGTGGAAGTTTCATCTTTTTAGAAGAAAATATAAAAGCTCTGTTGACAAAGAGGTTGCTGAAAGCTCCTGTTTGGGAGTAAGGAGATGGAACAGGACGGTTTTCAAAGGTGGCTGCAAGCAGGCACATTACTCTTGTGAAAGTGTAGAAAACTTGAGAGGTATTTTGCCTGTTCTCTTTGCTTGCTAGTCTGCTGAACTTCTGTTTCATGGGTAGTGTGCAGAACCAAGACGGGTAGGTGAGGGGATGGGTAGCGGCATTTGACATGTGATTTGTTACACTGTAGTGGAAAGAAAATTGCTAAAGGTTGTTTAAAGTTGTCACAGAGTTTCTTTGGATGGTCAGTTGATACACATCCCTGAGAAATTTCCCTGTTGCTTCAATCTTTTCTATATTCTCCCTTTAGTATATGTTTCTTACTTTGTTCCTTCCATTATACATCAAAAACTGGTTGCTTTATTTTTCTGATGCACCAGAAATGATATATTTTTAACAATAGCATACAATATACTGCATAATCAGCAAAAATGTATAGCCAACAGTGTTTTGTAATACCATCATTTGTAAGGGAAAAAAATTAGTCCAACCTGTACAACAAACTCGACTTAATTCCAGTATATCCTAATTACAGTCCAGTTACTCAGCTCTACTCTGTTGCCTCTGGACGTCCACAGGTCTCCGCTGTTCCTCCGGTGAGTGTCTCCCCATCTAACCAACTCATGCTGGTTACTTATTTCATCTCTTGGCAAAGGTATCTTTCCTGTAGAAAACATTTTGCATGCAAAATCTCTTTTGTTGTATGTTTTTCACCTTCTTTCTTGATCCTATGCAGATTGTATCTCCATCTATTCAGAAACAAATAAATAAACAGGAGAAGAGATCTTAATCTTATGGTAAATAGTCATTACTTGAAAGGTAGATTGGTATTTTAGTATGAGTTGCTTTGTCAGAGAGCTGGCAAGCGCATTGTACACTTAAAAGTTTGCTCTTACAGTTTACTTCTAAATAGCACTATACCTTTTTTTCCCCTCTTGCTCTTGAAAGGAATGTTTGTTTTTAAAATTCAGGGAAAGTTTAATGAGCTTTGTGAAGGTGTAATAGGTTTTAGTTTTACCCTTCCTGGCTGTATGTTTTCAGAGGAATTGAATGGTTTCTAGGGAGTCAAATGTAGTTTAATGTTGTTATTCTTGTGTTATGCCAGACGGAATGGCTTTATCCCTGGTTTTACTCTTTGCAGTTTCAAAGGCAGACAATTAAAGAGTTTCTGTCTCTAAGAAGATGGTAACTGATGTCAGGATTAATGGCAGCACATGACTTTTTTTTTTCCGTTGACTCTCCATCAGTGAAATGTCATGCTGTAAGTCTGGATGTAGGAACACGGGATGAACTAAAGGCAAAGATGTGACTCCAGTACTGGGTGACTTATCAAACAGTCTCTATAGAGGATGTCTCTCCATTCTGTTAGGTACAGACTATCTTTACAAGCCTGGATACGAAACAGAGAGGTCAGGAAGGTTTTGAAGTGGTTTGAACAGAGATAAAGTGGAAAGGTTTCAGTCACTGAAAGGGATATGAGGAGGGAGGACATGGGACTCTTTCTGATCTTAACACTGGAGATAATAGAAGCCATAGTAGCAGTAACTCTTCGTTCCAGTAGAAACTGGAATAGTATAACCCTAAGTGGGGGTTATTATTAGCATTTCAAGCTGGTATTGCCAAACTCAGGTTTGTGACAATCCTTATGCTTCAGAAAATTCTTATATACCAAGTATCATGTACTGTCTGATTGCTAAGGTAACGTCAAGCACTGCTGTTAGAAATACTGTCACGTAAGTTGAAGTTAAAGGAATATAACACCATCTTAAAATGCACAGAAAGATGCTACAGAAAGGAAAGGAATAACCTTTTCCTGTTTGGTGGACAGGATGTAAAGTGGCAGGCTAAAATTGATGGAAAGGAGATCCTGTAAAGAATGCACTGGAGCGTATTGTTCAGGAAGGCTGTACATTCAGTGTCAGAGGAACACTACTGTTAAGTTGCTTATAACCCCTCCCTGTGTTTTGCCCTGATTTGCACTCAGTTGTGCTGTTGACAAACTTCTATTTAAATGAAGAAAACCTCCCACTTCTTAGATTTTCTTTTCTCTGACACATGACAGTGAAGGTACAATTAATGTGAAATAACAGGAAGCAAACATCATTACTATGACTACTTAGTTGTGTAAAAAAGCGAGATGGTAAATTACAGAAATACTACATATGGTGCTTTCTGCTTTTAAAAACAATCTGAGCTCAGAAAATTAGAAACAATCCAGCTACTCATAGAACCAGGTGTATGAATTTCAAGGTGAATATACATTTCCAGGTACATTGGACAAGCTGAAGGCTGCCAAAATGCCAGCAGGCTGGGGAGATGGCTGGCAGACACCTTTTCATCTCAGACAGTACTGTAAAGGAACTAGTCTTTCAGTGGGGCTCTTATTGTCCCTTTCTGTGCTATTCCTTCAAAGGGAGGAAGAGAGAATGAATGCAAAGGATTTAGGAGGAGGTGACATTTCTATAATGGCATCCTCTGGGTGCATTATCTTGCAGAGACCTTCTTTGTATCTCACCCTGATTAGCACGTTGCTTTGTGCAGTTTTAAAAAGCTTGGACAGTTTTCCCTGAAGAAATACATGTGCCTTCCAGCAGTTTTAAATTGCTCTATATATGTTTGATATCCTTATACATCTGCAAACCCATCAGAATCTTGCTGAGTTCTTGACTGCAGTGCTTCCTGTGGTAATTATATTTTCTGCAGTTTTAACCACACATCATGTGTAAAAGTGCTTCCTTCTGTCTGTTTTTAATCTGCTATCTTTTTATTTCACTGAGTAGTCCCTCTTGGGTTTCTGAAATTTGAAAAAGAGAAAGAAGTTCTTTATCTTCTCCCTTTACTCTTTCTTTCCCTTATCCTTTCCTTGGGTTCCCTCATGTTGTTCTGTTTTCAAAAGCTAACCAGGCCCACTCATTTGAATCTTCCCTAGAGAAGGGAGTAAGTGCCTTTGAAGAGAAATCTTCTCTTAAACTCCAGCGAGTCTTCTTGAAAATGAAAATCTGAGAGAATATTGAATATTCCAGAACTGTTCCAACAATTGAAGTTGTTAGTCACTAGAATATTTTTTGTATAATTCACCAACTTGTTCTTATTGGATCCAAACTGCTTGCTATTCTTGATCATATTACTTATTAAATAGAGGTTTTCATTCAACAGTGCCACTAAGGTTGCTTAGACTAAGTCCATTAATTTGGCCCTTAAGATCCTTTGAGGCTTAATTCCACCCTCCCTCTGTATGCTATGTTACTTCAGAGTTAATATTACTGAGCTTCCTGAGACCCTCTACTGACAACTGAACATGTGACATTCCTAGCTCTTCTCCCTGGCTTTGTATAGGAAAAGGGAATTTATTTGTAGGAAAAAAAAAAGTGGAGGATGGGATGGTGGGGTGTTGACCTTTCACTGAAAGCTTTCCTAGACTTACTAACAAACACAAAATGCTCCAAGTAAGGAGGCTTTCATGTGTTTTAGTCAGCGGAGGTAGAGGAGTCTACCAGACCTCCTCAGCAAGAGCTGTGATTGAGATGGGTCATAGGAAGAATGGACCAGGAGGAATACTCACTGTAGTGATGGCTAGTGACAGGTGTGAGACGGGAGATGATGAGTAAGCCTGTAGTGTGATAAAAGATAAGCTAACATCTAAGAGAACTTGTGGGAGAGAAAGAGGAATGTTAGGTGTATCTTTTGTCCACGGCTATTGACACCTACCCAAGACGTTCCATAAGACAATAATAGTTTCTGCCCAAGCATAAAAGACCAGCTAGTTTTACAGAATTTGCACAGGAAGTGGAAACACCCAGGGAGCAAAAGAGTGGATCTTTGGAAAGGAAGAAATGATGGCTAGAGAATATCTTTTTGAAACAACTGTCATGAAAGGTAGAAGCTAAGAAGGTGTTACCAATGTCTTTATATTAAAAGCACCCTATTGATGATCTAAATCTGTAGGGAAAAAACCCCTCATATCAGTGAGTTTTCAAAATAACGTGTAAGTAAAATTTAATGTTACAATGTGGATGCAGAGGAAAGGCTTCACTGTAGAGAAGTAGCTTGGAAATCAGTGTATGACTATACTTAATGCTATTTAGTATTAAGAACCAATGATAAACTGGGGTATACAGTCAAGCTCCATGACAAGTGTAGATACAGAATTATCATTGCCCAGAAACAGAAGTCCTGAGATCGAATAAATGTTTTGGTATTCATTCATTCATTCATTTCATTCACCTTAATTAACCAATTCAACTGCTTAATTCAAACTAACCAATTAAGTGATAGAAAACATTTGGAAAGCTTTGTGAACAGTCACAGTGTAAGCATAGCTTTAAGGACTGTGCGTACGCAAACAGAAAGCATTTCACACCCAGCTGGAGTGCACCAGGGGCACCTCCAGGCAGTCGGCAGGCAGCAGCAGGGCCCCGCCGCAGCCCTGACTGGTTTCACCACTGGCCATGGGGCCTAAGCCAGCAGAAAAACCAGCCAGCTCTAAGTGAGTGCACACCTTACACACACTCCCAGGTTTTTCCTTTCTTTCTGTTTTGTTTTGGTTTTTTTTAGCATTTTGATCAATTTTCTTCTGGCATAATCTTCTGTTTTTCAGCATTCTTTTTCCTCCAAGGAAATTTATATTTAATGTTGGCATCTGTTCCTAGAATTTATTTAATTATTTAGTGATACCTTCCTTATCATGGTTGTTAAGGATAATGATATACCTCTGTACAGCCTTTACTCGGGTGGGTATGTAAACACATGCTTCTATATGTCAAGTTCATGTTACAAGATCTTTCCAGGCTCTCAGAAGTCCTTTATGTGTTGGTTCCTAACGTGACAGGTGTTTCACGCACTTTTTCTGGTTTTCTGTTGCCTTGCACATGCCAGACATTTTTTCTTGACACTGCAGACTGGGACAACCACTCATCCCCTCATGTGCCTGCCTTGCCAGCTTTGTCATGGCCCCATATTGTGCCTTCATCTTTAGATACCTGAAGACCAGGTACATAGGTGTGGATTCCTGAGTAGGTATTGCAGGACCACTGTTCTGAGGCCTGCCAGACCTGCTGGGATAGGTGCCTTATTGTGCTAGGCTACTGAAAAGAATGTTTATTATGATGCAAAGTTTAAAAGTAAAACCCTGAGCCTTACAAATGTGTTTTGTGCTAATGAAAGATTAGACACACACAAAAACCCGGAATACGTTATTATGATTATACTCAAGTGTGAGGATTCTCTGTAGCTGCATCAGCAGCTTAGCTAGTTATAAGGCTGATCTCAAGAATATGTCCCCACGGAACGCAGCTTTTGTGCAAATCCATGCTCTGGGTTGTTCTTACGCCTACTTCTACCTCCTCCTTTTCAAGGTTATTGATGCTTATTGGACTTGACGCTCTTAGAGGTCTTTTCCAACCTTTATGATTCTATGACTCTCTATTCCTGGGGTACATCCTAACGATCATGCTGCTGGCTTTGGGTGATTTCTTTTTTAGCACGGTCCAAGAATCTGAAATACAAACATATTTTTTGCCTACTTAATCTTCCTTCTTACAAAAATTTTTTTTGCTATTACAGTAATTTGTTACCATGTTGAATGTTCTGTTCAGCCCAGTAATTACTTAACTGTGTGCTAGTCCTTAAATGACTTTGAGTGGTGAACGATTCATTTATTACTACTGTGGCTTCCTCACACATTGCTTTTTAAGATTTAAAAAAAAAAAAAAAAAGGACAAAAGAATCCCAGTCTTTGTTGCTACAGCTATTTTGGAGGCTCCTTTGGGCAACATTTTTCTAACTTTTCAAGTGCACATTTTTTATCCTTTTTAATATATATTGCTTAATACATTTTATGGAACAACTATTTTTTACATAATGCCTCTTTATAAGTATTCATTTTAAGGGCAAGATTTCATAGCTGGCAGAAGGAGTTAGGTATTAAAGGTGGTATAGGGAAGCCAGTGTTATTAATCTTACAAAATAAAAAGCTTTATTACAGATCAGTAGGTCCTGTCTGTTGGCGCCTTCTTTCTCACCTGTTCTTATTTATTCTGCTGTTGAAAATGGCTGTTAAAAAACCATGTTTCATTTACCTTTTTATTTATAAAATAATCCCGAACTCTGATGTTTCATTGTTTTAGAAACTTGAAATCATCGTGATGTTCTGCAGGTTCTGTGGTGGACTTTTTGGCTTGTCTGTGCTGTTTTACTAGGAAAGACATATTCACTCCCCTTTTATTTGTCTTGGTTGTTCCTAGCATAAAGTGTAGCCTCCACAGCCCCATTCTTAAAAAGAACTTGTGGTGGAGGCTGTTTGCTGCACATGGCTTTTATTTCTAGTGTACATATGTTTTGTACATAAAATGCAAAGATTTGTCTGAAGAAGGGCAATCGCTGTTCTGAAGCTTTAAATATTATTACATCATGTTATTACAACATTATTAAATTACAAAGAGTATCACATCTAATATAGCTGACCTTGCCACCAGGTATCGATTTGTTATACTTTTGCAATTTCTGCTGCTCAGCACTGCTCTGTGTTAGGAGTCTTCTTGTTTGCAGAAGAGGATTGGTCTTTTGAAAACATATAGTTCCTACAGACTACTGGTGGTTACTTTAACAACAAAAGCCTCTGGTAAGTAGTGAAGATTCTTTGAAATTAATAAGGTGATGCGTCCAAATTTGTTGTATACAAAGCAGCATAAAACATCCTTTTGCTCAAGAAAAGTATCTGTAAAAGGAAACCAGAAGGAAACAGAACAAATGCAGACATAGAAGCATCATTAGTTTATTTGAAAAGCAGCAGGGAGGTTATATTTTCAACCAGATGGGAAGTGGTATAGGTATAAATGACTTGTTCAATAGGTATTTAACAGGACAAACATAGAAATATGAAGTGGGTAGTGCTAGTGATGGAGTGTAGCTGAGCTGTGAGTACAGGAAGTTGTGTCCTCTGCTGTCATTTGTACATTACTCTCAGCTTCACTGCAGAGTGTCTCTGCACTCCCAGTTCATTCCCAATCCCAATATTCAGCCCATTTTTCCTGGAAAAAAAAAAAAAATTGAATTTAGATGCCTGACGAGGACGTGGATACAGCTTCCTTGTAAGAAAACCCAAAGCTCCACCTATCTCTATTCCAAGTTTAACAGGAAGAGCTATAGTGAATGTTTTGAGTCTTAACACATGTTCTGGATCCCTTATTTCCCAGTCTTTTTCCACATGGTAGTTGAGGATGCTTCTGGTCACCTTGCCATCACAGTTTTACAGCTTGTCTTTCTGAGTAGCAGCAATAGCAGCCAGCAGAGCTGTAAGCTGCGGAGCTGAAGAGAAGTGTGTTTTGTGAGTATCCATTGAATATATAATGTTATTGCTTATGTTTTTTTCAGTGAAGAGGAAGTGTCTTCCTTTGTATGGAGCTTACATAATTTATCCCTTGTTTAACATCGCATTGAGTTCTTTCTTTTACCTTAGCAATGCGGCAGACTTGGAATATGCTTGTACTTGTATTGTACTTGCAGTTGAAGAATCTTGAGTCAAGATTCTCTATTGTCACTATTTTTTGTATAGTAGATCATTTATTCCTATTTTTCTTGAAGACTTCAGTTACATAGCATGTAGACTACTGACCTGGGTTGTATGAGTTTATTATTGTGTAAGATATAGTAAATAAATCAGAATTCTGATGAAAGGTTAGTGTGATTTTACATGCCAAACACCCATATTAAGAAAAAAATTAGCAGCCAATGTAAAATATTAACTACTTGTAAATAATTCACAAGTCAGAGGATGTGGATGCAGAGAAGTTTTCTTAATTTTTGCTTCGGTGGGCAATAGGAATATGTTTAGAATGGAGTCTTGTTGAAAAGAGAGAAATCGAAAATACTATCCCCTAGAATTCAGTAGAAGCTATAGGCAGGTAGGGTATTTTGCTCCATTATTTGTTGCAATGTGTGTAACATAAGATGTGGAGGTGATTTTCCTTCCCCTCAGCATACTTTCCCTCCATTCTGTATTCTGAAAAATCACATTTCTTAACCACTTCCTGCTGACAAAAGTTAGCTTGGTGGTAGAGGTGGAAGAGATGTCTCTTAAGACTATGAAAATCAAGATCACTCTTAAAAGAGATGTTTTTTAAAATAGTTAGCAGGAAGAAAAAAAGCAGAGATCTCAAAAGTTTCCTAGACTACATCAGAGAATTACGCAGAATGTCAGACTGCTGTAAAGGGAGATTGCTTCTAGACTGGCAGCATCTGACCTCAGCACACAGAGCTTCAAAATCTGTGCCTCTGACCAGAGACAAGCTCTGCTAGAGTGTGGGTGGGGAGGAGCTACCACTTTAAATCTAGCCTGGATTTAGGCCATTTGGTTTCCAAGTGGAGTTGGAGCCAAATGTGGTAACACTGTGAAAACCAAGCTGGAAGAGAACAACCCTTCCTAGCAAAATGTTTTATGGAAGCTGCCCCTGAGGGCTTACCCAGAATTGCACAGCATGTGACAAAGTTCTGTACTTGAAAACAAGAACTTGAACTAAGGTCTCAGCCCAAAGGTAATGAATGCATCGGGCTACCCTTATTTAACTGCCTGTCTTCTTCAGTCACGTGTAAATCCTGTCTAAATGAGATCCTGTCTCTCCTATTGATAAGGTGGAAGCTGTGGTTATCTGAGGTGTGGAAGTGAACAAGATCACCTGGAGAACAAACAGATGGCAGGAAGTTGGACTAGATGATCTCCAGAGGTCCCTTCCAACCCGTAACATTCTATGATTCTATGAAGTTTGGAGTGGGAACATGGCTGTCTGTGCTGTGGCTGCTGTGCTGCAGCAGCTTGGGCTGTTCTCTTTCCTGTCTGGCTGTCTCCTAGCTGGGGATGACTGCCCTTCTTTTGGAGATGGCAGGATGGAGCATGTGCACACTTGGTGGCTCTGTTACCCAATGGTTCTTTTAGGGATCTTTGCCAGAATGAGGTCTGGCCACCGATTTATAGTTACAATCAGAGCTTTATTATTACATAAAGTATTTAATTATAGGCATGGCTTGTTGTTATCTAGTATTTCTAACATTTGGTGTAGCTTATCGTTGCACAAAGTTTTTATCAATTATCATACTTTTAGTTAAGCAAGACTTCTAGTAATGAGTGTAGATTTCTTACTATCTAGAGTCTTTAGATACCTAGACTTTTAGACAGCTGGACCCTCTGTAGATTGAGTTAATATTCAGTGCCGGATACAGCAATCATAATCTGGACTCAGACTTGACCCAGAAGAACATGAGTCAATCTTCAGAGGAAGAAGACAGCAGTGGATGCATCCCAGACCTCTGGATGATCACAGGTTTTGCTGTCCAGCCACAGGGCTTGCAGCTGCTTGGCTCTATAGGCAATATCTCATGTCCTGTTATACTTCCCCGTTCCATAACAGTTGTCACCACATCCTGGCAGGCATGCTTGGTGGGCAAATAGTCTTGTCATAATGCTGACAGGGGATCTGGCTGTTCTGTAACAGAGGTCATGACATAGAATCATAGAATCATTTAGGTTAGAAAAGACCTTTAAGATGAAGTTCAGCCATTAATCCAGCACTGCCAAGTCCACAGTGTTGAAGAGGGGAAGAGAGAAGGAGGTGATATGTGATCAGCACACTTACACTTTATGGCCATTTGTCTTAGGAAGCGGTGTTGGTTATGTTCACCATATTGCCAGGAGTCAGGAGCAGGTTGTACTGGTTACGTGGATCCAGTAGAAAGCATCGTCTGAGTGTAAATGCATCTTCCTAAGCAAAAATCACACGCTGCACTCAGCAGTTGAGGCATGTACATATATAACTGCCACCTCTGAGATGGAGACAGTAAGCCACAGCAGAAGGTAGCAAAGATTACCTCACTTGTCACTTCAGCTCTAAGTGTGTGTCTGTGGCCAGGGAGACCTGAGCATGTGGAAGATTCAGTTCCCACTCAGTTCTCCAGAGCCCCAGGTCTGTGATACGCATAAAGTAGTTCTTGTTTCTTGGAGAAAGTCCATGTACTCAGTAAATTTTATAGAATCATAGTCAGGTTTGGGTTGGGAGGGACCTTTAAAGGCCATCTAGTCCAACTCCCCTGCAGTGACCAGGGACATCTTCAACTAGATCAGGTTGCTCAGAGCCCTGCCCAACCTGACCTTGAATGCTTCCGTTCATAAACTGCTAGAGGTTGCTTTCCTGACATGAGGTCTTAATAACTCCTTTAAGCCCTGATAGCAATTCATCTATCAGCCACAGCTTCTGTGACACTTACAGTGGTCAATGCTTGAGAAAGTTCTCCCTGCGAGCAATGTATGGCTGGAGAAGTGTCCCAGCAGTGTACAAACCCCTAGGTAAGCACCTCGTCTCAGCTCATAGCAGAAGCTATTCCTGTCTGTGAGTTAGAAGAGCCTGCCTGCCGTGCTTGCAGCCTGCTCTCACTGTCTCTGTGACTCTTCACAGCCTGTCAGCTTTTCTAGTGACACTTTTTCAGTTCATCACAACCTCTCTCTTCTCTGTAGGCTTACTCCCATAACAGTGAAGTGCTTGGGCTGCCTCAAACCAGCAAGTGGCATGTTAACTCCTCCAAAGCTGCGTGTGTGGGTCTGTGTCCGTGTTCACTTCATTAGCAGTTCCGTTTTATCCTTCTTTGGTTTGCCTTCACATGCTCACACAGACAGCAGTGCAGAACTGAACAGGGAAGACAAGTCCCACATGAAATATTCACGGAGGATAAGATAGGTACCAGTTTGTCAGCTCTGTCTGAGATTCATCTCCTGGCTAATCTGTTGCAAAGTCTACTTATGTTCTGCAGGAGACTTAGTTTTTATCCTTGTACGATGCAAGTAATCCATCTATTTGTGTCTGAAGGCTTTAGTTAACTCTTACTCTCTTCCAAAGGAACTGCACCTTCTGTTTTATCTAGAAAATTGTTCATTGCACGTTTCTGCTAAAATACTCTCTTCTGTCTTGTCTTATCTTTATGGCTCGTGCATATCTGAACCTTGTTTATGGAACATATAAGGACTTTTCCTTCCGGTACATCTGAGTGATTCTTAGAACCTTTTTCTTTCCTTTTCCTTTTTGTAGGTAATTTTCTTTTCCATTACTGGTATTATTACATTCATAGAAGAATATATTGGGAAGAAGAAGAAGACAAAGACAGGGTTTAGTACTGTTCTTTTCCTGAGGGAGCAACAGCGAGGGAAGCAGGAAGAAAGGCCTGCAGCCTCCAGATAGCATCCTCAAACTACAGATAAGGACTAAACCAAATACTAAGCAACAAACCGCTGTTTTTTCTTATGTTTAGGCAACAGTGACTATTCCTTTGACACCAAATGTCGAGAAAAGGCATAAACATTGTGCTAGTATGATTTCTAATGAATTGTTTCAAGTTATTTTCTCAATATCTGAGATATTGATGATGTCTGAGTCAATTTAAAGCCTTTCATATTATAGCTTGGAATAGGTTTGTTCAAGTAATGTTAGGCTCAGTGATCTACAGCACAAAAGCCTCTGGAACAAATTTAGTGACTAGAGCCACACGGGAGGCTACCATGAGGTGTCATGCTCTTCAGGTGACGGAAAAATAAAGTTGGGAGTAAAGCCATTGAATCATAACTGGACTGAAGGCCTGGGAAAGCTGCCTTTGAATTGCTAGTCTGCCTTGTATAATGATGGAAGAGGTGAAAACTACTGGGAAGTGGGTACAAACTGTTTAACTCCCTCTGCTTTGATCCGTTACTGCGCACACGGGCTGGCAGTGGGACTGCAGGGTGTCTGATAACACTGACACTCATCTCTGTCGGTCGCTGGTGCTGCACGGGAGCCTCCTGTTCAAACACGTTATCTCTCCCACCTTGTTTGCAAACCAAAGAGTTCAGCAATGGTAATAAATTGGTACCGTTATTGCACAGGCACAGCATCATTATATATCATCATCAGGGTGACATACCTCCATGTGCAAAAACGTCTTGAAGCCTGTCTCGTGTTAGCTGTGAATGATATGATCTGTTGGTTGCTTACCAACAAGCCCTGGCCTTTAAACCTTCTAGGATCATCAGTTATTTCTCACACGCTGGTATCGAGTTTTGAAACAGCTTGGCAGTAGAGGGGGAATCTCTATTCGTTGTGTTTCAGCAGTAAGAGAAGTTCTTCTGTGTGAAAGAACCAGCACACTGAAGTGTCTGGAGCAAATTTGCAGAGCCACAGCAGGTCTGACTTAGCCAGGATCTGTCATGCAAAGCTTAATGATCTCGTTTTTGACCACTGCAGAAAGATTCTGTTAAACAAAGGTGTGTGTATTGCCAACAGTTGATGAGAAGGATTAATAAAAATAGTATGAGCTAGAAGAATTATTAGATTTATAGAGAGACGTGAGATATGCCTTTTAGAAAGGCATTTAATTCCGCTTTTCCACCCTGCCTATTGTGCCCCTCACACTTTGTTTCCTTTTGCTTCCTAAGAAATAATAATTTAAAAAACCCCAACCCAATAATTGCATTTTCTATTGTCACAGTAACTTTTAAGGTAACTTAGAGGTGTAGCAGAGAAGCAAAAACACATCAGATGACTTTGAGGTGATATTTCAACACTCTGATTAAACTAGCATTTTAATACTCCAGTCTTAATTTTAGCTTCCATTTTTAATTTCCTTTGAAAGTTATTTATCTTCTGCAAGCCATTTGGATGAAATGTTGAAGTTAGATTTGAGCTATCATTATGTTTACTAGAGACATCGTCAGTTTCTGCATCTCTTACACCCGTAACAACATATTTTGAATTTGCAGCCTTTTCATTCAAATTCAGGAAGAAAGACAAAATAGGGAAAATCTCCAAAACACTTTTTGTCTTATGGGGTCCAAGTCTGGCTGTGACTCTGTGCACTCAGAAGTTGATCTGCGGTGCAAAACAACTGAGAGCGGAGTGCGACCGACCCTGGCATTTCTTGATGCTCTCAGGAGCACGGACTGATGATTGTGGCAGACACAGCCCAGGACCTGAAGTGCAAGTCACCCCCAGCGCAACATCTAGCTCTAGCAAGTGCAGTAAAACCCGCAAGTTTAGGTCCTGGTTTTATTTTAAACAGGCTCCTTCAGAATTGTAGCAGAGTTGGAACCGGCCTTATATCATTATAACAGGAAACACCATGACAGTTTTAAAATATGAGACAGAACTTTTCCTCCTTCTCAAAAGGGTTGGTGGAGATACTGCAGTGCTAGAGACCAGCCTGGGGGCAGACTGGCTCTCCCAGATCTGCCACATTACCTGGCTATCAGCTTGTTCAGGACTATGAGATGCTGATAGTATCTTTTAAAACGAACTTGAACTAAATAAAAATGACAGCCGGTTACCTGGATTTATCTAGGAAAGAGAACTCCCTGTAAAACTTTTATTTTAGAACAGAGAAACAAATATTGAATATTTACTGTTGCTTGTAAGTATACGTATGATGAAAGAGAGAAACTGGAGAAAGTTAGCTGGAGCGTATCTGAGGGTGTTACATATACCACATGTACACTTGTTCAGAGCTTGCAGCCACTTCAGTGGTATTTCAGCCGTATCTCTGTTTCTGTCCTGAAAATAATGTTTCACACAAGTGGTGCAAAGCACTTGCTTTCACAGCAGCAGCAGCGACGCAGAAGCGTCCCAGGGTGTGTAACACGGAGCAGGAGCATGTGGTCAGCCACACTTGTTAATGGGGCTCATGGAAGGAAGCACACACCGCGTCTGAGTGAGCGCAGGCAGTGGCCGTGTCCCTGTCAGATCCGGCTGCCTTTGGGTGCCGTTCTTTGCTAAGTGTGATTTGGAGGAGGTGTGGGAGGAGGGGGAGATGCTGCTGCTCGTTCAGTGCAAAGCGCTTGGCTGTGATAGGCTGAGGGGACGTGGATACTCTGCCTATATATGCTGGCAACTGCATCCTCTCCGCTTTATAGCTGTCACAGAGGAGCAAAGACAGTGAGAAAGACAGAGGAGAAGGAAAAATCTTCCCAACTCGCTGTAAGTAACGTTTTTTGTCCTTAAAGCTTTGTGGCTCTTGAATTCAAGCAGGTACATTTGGATTAATGCAACAATTGGTTACTTGGAGTGGGAGCTTGGCTGATAAACAGCCAGCCTGTGTTATTTATTATTAACCTGTTTGCACAATGTAGTGTGCACCTCTTATTTTGTGTTTGCTTGTTTTTACATAGGATGTATGTCAGCTATAACTGTTTATGTACAGAATCTTATGTATCCAAAAGTTTGTATCTTGTCTTTCCAAGTGCAACAGTTCTAAACAACCAAGAAGACCTTGAGAAATTCTCTGCCAAATATCTTTAGTAATAAAATTTTCAAGATAAATTCAATGCATGACTTTTTAGGGTGAGATTTTCCTCACAAGTAACCCTTTCCCATCACTATAATAAGACCTCAGAAGATAAAATTACTAAATTGCAGACTGTGTCAGTGACAGCAGTGAATAAAACCAGCAACTTCTAACTGGAAAATGAAATTTTAAAATGAAATATAGGGCCTGTAACATACATACCTAATTCTTGGTTTGTGCAAATGTAGAAGTACGGAGTAGATCCAGTTCCTTTTTACTCACGCCAAAATAAAATTAATCCTAGAGTCCTTATGCAGGCAAGACTCCTGTTGCCAATAGTAGAAGTTTGGTTTAACAGTAGCAACAGCTTCAAAGACCTTCAGTTTGGTTCAATATCAGAAAGTCCTTGTGGCTTCGGTGCTGTCACAGTAGTACCACAAGCCTTTAAATTACCTTATATTCTGCAACAATCAGTTGGCAGAATAGAAAGTTGTCTCATTTATTGGAAAGGAATACAGTTATTACTTTTTTTGAGCCAATGCAGCTATCAGTTTCAGGTGCTATTAATGCATCTGCGCATTCTTGATTTCTGTACTTAATAATAGTAGCTGCTAAAAGATTTTATTATGTTATCTGTTTTTCATTTTACTTTGATGAACTAGAGAATGGGCACTTACAAAAGTATAATACATCGAATACATCTCTCTCCTTGTTTCTTCTCTTTTTCCTCTTTTCCCCCTTTTTCCTTTTTAAATCTTGTTCTTCCTCATAAATATCTTTTACATTTCTATGCAGTAAATACAAAAAGCAGGTTCTAAAGATATATACAATACTTTTAAACAGCAATAATGGATAAGCTGAATGTTATCTTCGTAATATTATACCTATAAATATATTTAATACTTAATTGTGCGTAAACTGCTCATTTGTATGGTTCAGTTGCAAATAAAGTAGAAAACAGTTTACAAATAAACCTTATACTGAATATACAATGTAAAGACAAACAACAGTTTTTAGCAACTTCACTAAAATAAAGTGTTGCCATGTTCTAATTTCAGTGCACTGAAGTAGGAGTAATTGAAACAAAACAGCAAAGGATTCATCAACTTTAGGTTGTGTAGCGTAGTTGTCCTCTGACGAATTCCAGCAAAATTAAAGAGCAAAGAGTTTATATATAAATTAGAAAAAGAGATACATTGGTATCATTTAAGGTTTAACATGATTATTCTTGGTTTTACCTGAAATTAAGAGCAAAACTCAATCTTCTCCAGTAAAGTAGGACTGGATCTGAACAAGCATGCAGTGGTGACGATATCCATTGATTCTTGCTGGGAACAAAAGTACTCAGCCATAATAAATATTTGCTAAAATTGTCTTTTATCAGTCAGAGTGAGGCCGTTGATGAATTTGAATACAGACTACGCTTGCAAAGTGGTATAAGTTGATAATTCAGCAGGTGCCTCCTGAGAAGCTGTGCTCTCCTCACTTGGGTTCAGCTGGCAGATGTTGAATATGTTGAAATTCATCCTGGGAGATGTGAGACCCCTGAGAGCATGAAGCTTTTATTGCTTTTTATGGGCCTTCAAGAAAATAGACCGCTATTAAATACTTTAAAGAGAGGCTTGGTTTCTCTGACATTTCCATTTAGTTTTGGAGACTTGGCCTGCATTATTTTGTGGTTTAAGTTCCTTTGACTCAAGTGGATATTTCAAGTACACATAGATTGTAACAGCCCTACAGAAGATACGGATGCTCTCAAAGAGTGTTTTCATTTTAGACTTTAAGGGCTGAGTTGTCTGAGGTATTTTGCTTCTTAGAAAATCACATTCTATGTTTTTAAAATATTCCAGCACAGAGGGAAAGTGTCTCTCTATGCATTGTGCTGGTGCATTGTACATGTGCTGTATATGCATCTGAGAGGTAGAAGAGAGAAATATTCTGTACTGGTAGGGAGGTGAAGTAATTTGAATTTTTGTTGTACTAACTGGTAAGCATTATAATTGTTAGATATTCAGTCTACTGGATGTGGCTTCCATAGCAAGTAATACTTTCAAGCACATTAAGGATGAGTGCATAAGTGGGTCTTGTCACTCACAGAAGAACAGATGTAACATAGGAGGCGAAAAGGAAAATTTAAATGACCACTATGTTCCTGCAAGGAGTGTGCTGTCACAGTTCCCAGTGAGGTTTGTGTATTACGGTAGGTAAGGAATTTTCAGGCAAGGACTTTTAAGAAAGAGGATGTGTGGATACATAAAAATAGATAGATGCTTAGATTTTAGTTTCTCATTATTGTCTTGGAGGGAAGGAAGGATTAAATGCTTTGCTTCAAACTGAAGTTTGATGTATTTCACCAGATCAAACTGAATTGAAAGTTCATTAGAGGTTAACTAGGTACTAGTTTATATCAATTTATAACACTGCAGCAAGTATGGCAGATTTGGTTTGGATGGTTCATCTCCCATTCTTTATACTTAAGCTTCCTGGTTCCATTACTTCTCCCATACAAAACAGTGGGTTTCCCCTGTAATTTAATTCTTTATCCTGAATTTTGAGAATGCTATTGCAACAGTGATTTATGACAGGAGCAGTGCAGCCAAAACAGTGTTAGGATGAGCCAGCAGACCTCCAGTTCTTGGGAAGAGCTATAGTTACCAAAAAATAAATAAGATCTCAGTGATTATCTGAAATGTGTACGTTGTCAAACTGAGCTGACAAATTTCAGTTCCATGGTCATATGCTGAAACCACAGAATGTGTATCTGATGTTTAGATCTACATTTTATTTGCTTACTCTAATATCCCAAAAGAACTTTGTCCAAACTGCTTTTAATAAAAATTTAAATAAATGAGATCAGTGTACTATATAGGATGCAGATATTACTTGGATTAGAAAGAAATTTCAGATCTAAAAAAATCTAGGTGGTAGAAAAATGTCACAAGCTATATAACATAGTTTGCATGTTGTAGTAATATGATAAATTTATTTTTGTGTGTTCGTGAGCTGTTTTGAGCTTACACACAATGCTATTTGATTTATGCCATTTGATTTATATTTTGGGAAAAGACCAAGTGATCCACAGAAGTATCTGTGTTAAATGAAAGGGATTAAGGGATTGGAGCATCTACTATATGAGGAAAGGCTGAGGGAGCTGGGTCTATTTAGCCTGGAGAAGAGGAGGCTTGGTGGGGATCTGATCAATGATAATCAATATCTAAAGGGTGGGTGTCAGGAGGATGGGGCCAGACTCTTCTCAGTGATGCCCAGTGACAAGACAAGGGGCCACAAACTGGTAAACAGGAGGTTCAACCTAAACGTAAGTAAGCACTTCTCTGCTATGAGGGTAACAGAGCACTGGAACAGGCTGCCCAGAGAGGTTGTGGAATCTCTGTCCCTGGAGACATTTAAAACCCATCTGGACGTGCTCCTGTGTGATCTACTCTAGGATCCTGCTCTAGCAAGGGGGTTGGACTAGATGATCTTCAGAGGTCCCTACCAACCCCTACCACTCTGTGATTCCGTGAAATGATGCCCTGTATTTGAGTGATACTAACTAAATCTGGAGAGTAGTATAGCGATACTCTTACCTGTTATGACCTTGTAGTGATGGTTCATTGGACCCAGAGATACTGAATGAGATGTTCAGCTGAACTGATCCTTGTGTAACACTCCATAGGAATAACTAACTCAGTGGTGAGCAACAGTAGTGCTAGAAACACCAAAGCCTCAAGTTCTGAGTCATTTCAGTCTCAGGCAATTTCCACTAATTTGGCAGTCATGAGTTAAAATCTTATTTGCACAACTTTCATCTCTGAAACCAGTTCTTCAGAGCATATGCTATAGCAAGGAACTGATGAATGAAGTAGCATAAAAGAAATAATGAGAGTGTAAGTTAAGGGTTAAGTTAGAGACACTTTGAAAAAGATGTGAAACTGTACAATATTAAGGTTTCTTCTGGCAATAACGTCTAAACCAAAGAACTGAGCCCTGGGCTATAATAAGATTGGTGCCACAGAGATGCTGTTGATTGCTGCAGTTAATGTGGATTTACTTAGAAAGTTTATTAAAATTTTGAACTGTGATCAAAGATGTGTTAAATGAAAACTCACATAAGATGTGGGAAGTATTGAAGAAATGGTATCACCCTGATTGTAAAGGAGTAGAAACAAATCTGCTTGCTTAAACACAGTCTTTCAAAGGAAAGATGACAAACAGAACTGCCCACCAGAGTCCTCTGAGGACCATAATGACTACTGGTAATGTGTTTCTGGCAACTTAGTAGCAAGATATTAGAAAGGTCCTAATTCCCCTTCAGGAAGGCATAGAGCGAGCCAAATAAACACTTACATGACGGTTAAAGAGAGCAATAGAACACTAACAAAATAGCAGCAACAACAGCTATTCTGTGGGGGGCTAGAAGTCCCTGCTGTGCAGACCCTTGCTTTCCCAAGTGGTTCATGACCTACAGCAGCACCCTGCCTTCTTAAATAGCAGCAGCAGCTGCTCCACACAAATCCTGCATCTTCTATTTGTAGCAGCAGAGATGTCTAGGACAGTGCTTATCAATGATGTCTTTCTTCGTAATGTGATACTATTAATTCAAATATAATAAAAGTACAGAAGGGTTCTCTTTTTTCCTCAAAATGATGTCTCAGTTGATGTCCTTAGCACAAATAACTGAAATCTGAGAAGCTGGCTATTAATTACATATTCACATTGTGCTTAATATAATTATTTCCTTACAAAGTGAAGATCTGGAGGTATGTGAACTAAGCAAATCAATACTTCACACCAGCAGTGAGTAGCCTTGTTTTACTTGCCAGTTTTCTTACTGGAACAGTATCACTCAGTCTAAGTGTATAAAGATTCTCAGATGCTTTTTGGGCACTGTGGTTTCAACCGTGTATTTACTGAGCACGCAAACTGGAGAGCCACATAGAGTAAAAGAGTTGTCCGGGCCAGGGTGGCAGGAGCAGGCACCCGAGCAATAGGAATTCATGTTTGCACAGCACCTTGCAGGCAAACTGCAGCTCATCTCAGCTGAGCCGTACGTCGCCTTGGGTGTGCTCCCACAGTCTCTGCCTGGCTCAGAGCACATCTAGAGCTCCAGCCCAACATCCTGGAAGTAGGGACAGCCCCAGACAGAGCTTCCTCACATCCTCCTGCAAAATACAGTACAGATCAACTCTAAGTGAATTCTAATTGAAACCTCGGTAGAGCAATAAGGTTTTATAAATGGCACAGCATGTGCATTTACAGTGAAAGGGTAAAGAAGTTAAGTCTTGAGGCAAGACAGGAGGGAAGAAGTAGATAAAACGACAGGGCAGCGCAGTAGATCACTGTGATTATTATAGCTCGTTATGATAGATTATAATAAGACACACAGCATGCTATTTGCTTAGAGCTTTTCTTTATAAGGCAGGAGGGAGTTTATTATGTGCCACATAACAATGCCATATCTTTGTGTCAGCCAGCAGCAGAAGGGATTAAATCTGTAATTTCTGAATCTTCAGCCTTGTGCCTCTACTGCTCTTCTGTGCTAAAGATACAGCCTATCTGTATTAAGTTGATCAACATCATGATTTAACAGTATCATTTACTCCTATACAATATTCACTAATACTGGAGTGAAGCAGAACGCAACACTATATGGGCAGCAGCCTAATATACAGAAATAAAAGAGCGTATGGTCTTTTTTAAAAGGCTATATGAGTCATCCTATGAATCATCTGAATAACAGGTTCAAAACTAGTAAAATTTTCTTTCAAAAATGACTTTTCTTTTCGTGTTTTTTGTGTGTGTGGTTTGGGTTTTTTTTAGGGTTTTTCTGATACCCATGGAAGCTGCAGAGTTCCGCAAGAGAGGGAAGGAGATGGTGGACTACATTGCAGATTACCTGGAGAAGATAGATAAAAGACAGGTCGTCCCAGATGTGGAACCAGGATATCTAAGGCCCCTCATTCCGGACTGTGCACCCCAGGATCCTGAGAGCTTTGAGGATGTCTTTAAAGACATTGAGAAGATCATTATGCCAGGGGTAAGAGGAATGGATCTGTATTGTTCAATACTGAATTTAGGTTTTCAAAGACTTTAAAGAAAGTATGTATTGAAGGCTGTGGAGCTCGACCTTATGAACGTAAGTACCCACACTGATTAGCTTTTAGAAGGCAAGGGTCTGCTTTATATTCATCACTAAATATGATATAACACTTCACAAAACTAATGTTTTCTGTACTTGCTAGAAATAATCATTCTTTTGCTTCGTGCAAGGCTTGCTTTTCGAAACAATCCCCTTTCCTCCCTTGAATTGGTTAAAGCAAAGCTTCATAACTTTCAATTTCATCTGATATTTTTGCTGCTTGCAAAGCATAGTAAATATTTTATAAAATGGGATTTTTATTAGTCTGCTGTGCCTAAAGTGTTCCTTCAAGCTGATCTTTAAATGTTAAAATTCTCTTAGGAGACTTCTTTTTATTACAGAGTTGACTAGAAAGGATTCTCCCCAATACTTGTTCTGTTGACTTTCCTAAATGTCAACTTCTTCTAGTATCTTTTAAGTCAGTTGGCCACTACCTAAATATTAGTCCTTGGATAGATCAGTGTTGGACGGACAATGCAGAACAAACCATCTGGCATTTGTCCATTTCTCAATCTTTCTTGTTTTTCCACTCATGGTATACCGTTTTTATTTTAAATACATGCTTGTGTTCTGGTTTCAGCTGGGATAGAGTTAATTTTCTTCCTAGTAGCTGGTATAGTGCTGTTGTGGATTTAGGATGAGAATAATGTTCATAACGCACTGATAACACACTGTTGCTAAGTAGTGTTTATACTGTGTCAAGGACTTCTCAGCTTCTCATGCACTGCCAGTGAGAAGGCTGGAGGGGCACAAGAAGCTGGGAGGTATCACAGCCAGGACATCTGACCCAAACTAACCAAAAGGATATTCCATATCATATGACATCATGCCCAGTATATAAACTGGGGGGAGTTGGCCAGAAGGGGCAGATTACTGCTCAGGGACCATCTGGGCATTGGTCAGCGGGTGGTGAGCAATTGCATTGGGCATCACTTGTCTTTTCTTGAGTTTTATTTCACTCTTGTTGTTATCTTCCTTCTCATTACTATTATTGTTACTACTATAATTAGTATATTTTACTTCAATTATTAAACTATTTTTTTCTCAACCTACAAGGTTTACTTGGTTTTGATTCTCCTTCCCATGCCACTGGGGGCTGGGAGGGGTGAGCGAGTGGCTGCATGGTGCTTAGTTGCTGGCTGGTGTTAAATCATGACAGCTTGTCTCCTAAGACCTCTGGAGAGGACTGGATTATTAGTAAATGTTAATGAGGAATTTCTCCTTTGGATCTCTGCAATAATCACTTTGGGTTGCTTCTCTGGATGTAGCTAGGTGATATTATTGCTATGTGGCTGGACATGGAACCACTGCTCTGCAAGTGTGCTTAGTCAGCATACTATAATACCAATTCGTTTTCATTGACCAATGTAAATATTTGATATTCAATATGACTCTGTCTCGTTTCCCTTGCAGCAAACTCTACTGTCCATTCACAGGCCAAAGCTCCACTAAAGTAAATGGAAATCCCTCCACTCTTCTCAAAGATTTGTGGATGAAGTCTTAAATACAACAGAATTATATCAGTGCAGATTAGATAAGAGAATTGTGTCCAGCACATACAAATACTTTCACTGTTGCTCACAGATATGATTGCCTTTTCTTTTTCATTAGAGGAAAATACTAACACTTTTTTCATCTGTGAAGTAGAACAGAAAACACTTCACTTTGAACACTTGAGAACATTCAATAAAATAATATCAAATTAAAAAATAAGAGATGAATCATTTGAGAACAGAAAATAAGACATTGAGTTCCAATTATGTCATCAACATGTCATATTACCTCTGAATTAAATTGATGTTTTCTTGATATTTAAATGCCCTGCAAATAAATTTACTTTTACAAAGTGATACATTCTGAAGAAGAAATGTTCTATCCCAAACTTTCCTCTGGTGTGAAATCATGTTTGTGACACAAAGAGCACAAGTACATAAATCCCACTTCTTACAGTAACTCTCATTCTACCTGTGTTGTTTATACTAAATACTGAAGACTCACATGAGCACAGACTCACAAAGTGGTGATAAAGTAGAGGCTGGATGACATCTCTAGAGATCATTTAGTCTAACCCCACTGCTCAAAGCAGTGTCAGGTTTCTCAGGTCCATGTCCAATTGGGTGTTGAGTATCTCCACAGATGAGGTCTTCACAATCGCTCTGTTGTCCTGCTCCAAAGTTTGACTACACTCACAGTAAAAAAGCTTTCCTTATGTTTAAGCAGAATTTTCTGTATTTTGATTTTACACCTTTCTTCTTGTTGTGTCACTGGATACCACTGAGAAGAATCTGCCTTCATCTTCTTTACAGCCTCCCATGAGCTGTTTATACACATCAACAAGATACCTCCTGAGCTTTCTTCAGGCTGAACAATCCCAGTTCTCTCAGCTTTTCGTCATATGGCAGATGCTCCAGTTAGTCATCTCCATGACCTTTCACCGGAATCAATCCAGTATGTCCATGTCTTCCTTGTACTGGAGAACACAGAACTGGACACAGCATTCCAGGTGTGGCCTCACCAGTGCTGAGTAGAATGTGGCAACCAAGTTTTCCTAACACGGCCCAGGATACTGTTGGCCGTGTTTGCTGTGAGGGCACATTGCTGGCTTATGTTCAGCTTGTCCACCAGGACTCCCAGGTCCGTTTCTGCAAAGCTGCTTTCCAGCCAGTCCGTCCTCGGCCTGTGCTGGTATAGGGGGTTATTCCTCCTCAGGTACAGGATTTTAGATTTCTCTGTTGAACTTCATGAGTTTCCTATTGGCTCATTTCTGTAGCCTGCAGCGATCCCTTTGAATTGCAGCATGACCATACAGTGTATCACGCTGCTCCCAGTTTTATGTCATCTGCAAAACTGTTGAGAGTGTACTCTGTCTCCTTGTCCAGGTCATTCATGAAGATGTTAAACAGTACTGCCACAGTATTGATTCCTAGTGTACACCACTAGCCTCCAGCTGGATTTCATGCCACTGATCACAACCCTATGCAGTTTTCACTCCACTTATCTAGTCCATATTTCGTCAGTGTGTCAGTAAAGATGTTATGGGAGACTGTATTGAAAGTCTTAATGATATCCTCTGCTCTCCCCTTGTCCACCAAGCCAGTCATATTGTAGAAGGCTATCACGTTTCTTAGGCATGATCCCTGACCAGTTCTTTCATGTTGGTAAGTAGGCGGTACCATAGCATGTCTCTCCTCATCAGTTCTTCCCAGTTTCCTGTGTTAATAAATTATCATCAGTGAACTCCAGAAACCTTCTGGACTGGTTGTGCCCTGCTGTGTTTTCTGTCCTGGACATAACAGCTTGGTTGGAGTCCCCTGTGAGGACTATGACGTGTGAACCTGAGTTTTCCTCCAGCTGTCTTAATGTACTCATGTGCTTCTTCCTGATCAGGTGGTCTGTAGCAGACACCCACTTGAACACAGACAGTCTTGAAATCTCCACCAGTCCTGACCTATAAGCTCTTGAGTAGTTCCTTGTCCATTCCTTGGCAGAGTCCCATGCATTCCTGCTGCTCTTTTGCATAAAGAACCACTCCCCTGCCTCACCTTCCTGGCCCAGCCTTCATAAAGAGCCTGTCCTAATCTACTCAGCATGTTTGTCATGCGAGCTCTCCCACCACATCTCTGTGATCCCAAAGAGATCACAGCTCTGTAACTGCACACAGCCTTCTAACTCCTCCTGTTTGTCCCCCATGTGCCATGTCAAAGCATACAGATGCTTCAGAGAGGCACCCACCAGTGCCGATTTCCCAGAAAAGATATGAGAGCTTCCCCCCATAATGTTGCACTCTCAGCATGTCCTTACTGGGGTGGGTCTGCTTTAGCCCTGTCTTGTTTTCAGGATCTCTCTTGTCTACATTACCTTTCACCCTTTGCTTGCCAACTCAGTCCACCTTCCACCCTTGACCTAGTACATCTCATGTTTTTCAGCTATAATGCTTTTCCAGCATTTCACTGGGGAATGTCTTATCTCCGTTTCATAAATAAGGAACTTCCCTAATTCAGAGAGAGTAAGTAATATGACAGAGGTCATAAAACATAGTTTTGCCCATTAGGTATCAGTGGCCCACAAGTAATTCTTGTTTCCTTCATACTGACATCCTTAACTGTGTGAGTTGTGTTCAGATATTTGCTACTCATTGGATGACTGAAAATGTGAAAATGGTGTTCCTTCAGAAAAGCCAGGATCAATTAATTGTGGGAAGCAATAATGCAGTAGCCATTGCTGTCTTTACTCTATGGGAGAACAAGCGTTCATAAAACTTCTTTGTGGGGACTTCTTGTGAAATTGGATGTAGACCTTCAAAGGGCAGTCCACTAAATGATAATGACTGTAATGGTGATAAGTTCCTAGTATTAACACAGGGACTAAAGGAACAACTGGTGAACTCTGGTCTCCACAGCAGGAAGCCAAGGTAGAAAGGATCTGCATATAAAAGTCAGTGGGAGTCACCTTTCTCTCTCAGACTTGCGTTGTTGTCATGAAATATATCTCCTCCTTTTAAGAGCCAAAAATTATGAAGTTTAGCTGTAACTCCCAATAGCAGTACTGAAAGATGCTAATTTTCCTCACATTGGATCCATTAATCCATGAACTTTCAGCTGAAGTACCTATCCTTAGCGTGTGGTAAAGGAAGACTCTTGCTTAGATTAAGCAAGCCATAGAAGACAGACAGCCTTAGAAGAAATCTGGGAAAGAAAATGTGTCTGAGCAGCACTAAAGTGATACCCAAGACACTTGTGTATTGCTGTTTATCAGCAGAGGGCTGAAAAAACAAGCATCAATTATGTCGTGCTTTTTGCAATATTTGACTCAATGTGTCTGTTCCAACATGGCGAAAGAAATGAATTTTACAGCTGCTTCAAGAGGAGGGGGAAGGGGAGGCAGAAGCAAGAACCGCAGCTGCCCTTGCCCTAGGGCTTTTGGCTTTTTTGCTTTGAGTGGTGCAACTGGAATCTGCTGTGTTTCATCAAACAAATGGCTCCCAGCAAGTAGGCAGTTTAACTTGATTAACCCAAGATGAATGTCACAAGTCTTACAGATCACAGGGGATTAGAGCTGGGGAGATGAACAGTGGCAGCCCTGGCTCATTATGGACGCCAGTGGAAGTCGGTGTGTGTGGGTCCTATCAGGGACCGCTGTTTATTGGGTATGTTTTAATCTGTTTATTGTTTTCCTGTGAAGAACGATGTCCCATTACCCCCTTTTTTTTTTCTGATTTGTGAAGGAAAGTGTTTGCCACAAGTGCTCTAAAACTATGTTAAAACAAAGAAAGAGGTCCTGAGCAGGTACAAGAGATACAGTTAAAAATGTTCACAGTGGCTTGTCTTTGGATACCTAGATTGAGCAGCTTTGGACCTAGTGACTGGTAAAAGTGAAATCTTGAACATACCAAGTACAGGGCTAGTTTAGACAGTGGAAAATGACAGTGGAAAATTGAAGTAGACAGGAGCTGTGTTTGTGTGAAAGAGATAGGGGCATCCAAAATGTTATAGATGGTATACTGCAGCAGAGAAAGTGGTATCTGGTTCATGGTGTCTACAAGACAGTTTCCTCTTATTATGGAGCATGTCCCTTAAAGAAGAGCTGGTTGTTGGCATGAAGAAGGCTAGAAGAGGAAATGAAGAAATATTTGCATTATGCAGAACGGTGCAGTACAGTGATCCCTGAATTAGCTCCAGAGCCCAGAAAACACAATCTGTGAGAGAGGGGAGTGTGAAAGGTAAAATTCATCGGGGATGGGCATGCGGAACAAAACAGTGAGGAAACACTGAACTCAGGCAAGAGAGAATGTATGCAGGAACGTATGCTCTTACCATCCTCCAGTTGTAACAGAAGAACTGCAGGATTAAAAAACAAGAAAACAAAACAGAGTTAGAAAAGGGTAGACTTCAATAACTTTAGTAACTCAGAAACCATCAATAACTTGGCAACCAAGAAGGATATACATTCTGCTGAATTCTTGCTTATAGTTCATCTAATCCTCTAGAAGCATGTTTTTTTTTTCTAAAATTGCCCTTTATCTTGGATGTGGAAGCTGTTTTTGCCAAATACATCATAGCACATTATTTCCACTGGACAGTGCAGTGTGGTAGCACGTTTCCTGCTTTTAAATTTTATTAGACTGGAGTCGTGGAGCACTATCAAGTATCTCGAAGATCTTTAAAATTGCTTAGATGTTGAATAAGATAACTCTAAATACTGCTGCTGCAAGAGAATTTACTACAATTTGTGCACTTGTGTTTTTCTCTCATATTAGTACATGTAAAGCAGAATTGCATATAAATCACAACTTGTTCTAGGGATATGAGAGTTTGATTTTCTACAGAAGGTATAGGATACTGGATGGGATTGTTTCATGTTGTGGTGAGGAGCTGTTTGGCCAGACTCAGTGTCTGAATTTTAGAAAAAAACTCCTGAGTGTGGGAAAGAGAGTTCTGTGGATGTCTGCTGCACTGAAGGCACTCTTTAAGTCAGTTGTGTGACAGAGATGAAAGAACGAAATCCTGGAGAGTCTCTGAAAGCAGAGGCCCTGCATGGAAACTCATGCTGCCACTGCCCATGCATTTCTTATCTTCTAGGCACACAAATGGAGAACTCTGATTTTAGAACTGTTGGGAGGCTGGGGCAAGGGCGAATTTATTTCCAAGTTGAGTAAAAAATAGATTAAAAATTGATAAAAAAGCAAGGTAAGATTTTCTAAAACTGGGATCCTTTGTTACAGCCAAGTAGCTGAGAACTGTTGTCTGGTCCCAGCCTCTAATCTTTTCTGATTTTGTGACAATTTGTTTCTGCTTCCTGCATCAGTTAAAAATTACTATTTTTCCCTTAATACAGGTGACTCACTGGCACAGTCCGTACTTTTTTGCCTACTTCCCTGCGGCCTCTTCCTTCCCGGCTCTTCTTGCAGATATGTTATGTGGTGGAATAGGATGTGTGGGCTTCTCTTGGGTAAGTTTTCTGGGGTATGTACTACTATGTGGTAATCGTGCTTCACCTTGCCAAGATTTTAAGGATTTAATTCTTCAGTGAAAATATTGATTAATAGCAGTGAAGTCCCAGGACTATTTTTATGGGTAAAAATAAAAACCTTCCTTGACTAATTGTTTTCACATAGACACCTTGAATGACTCTGGGAATAAAAGGGTATTTCCTCTTAGAGTTTTTTCCTTTGAAAAACCACCAGCATTTAGAATTGCTGGTAGCGGTGCAAACTTACTGGTAATTCATTAAGTAGTATGACTGTTGCCTATCACCTGGTGTTGTTACTTCTCTTATCATCTGGATCAATAGAATATTGTGTTAAAAATCCCCACTTTCATATGAGATGGGCTCTTCTTAAAAGAGGTTGGTACTTGATGTCAAAAACAAGAAGCAAGATGCAAATCCTAGCTTTGACTTTTAATACTCATGGTTCTATGTGAGGCCCAGTTTGACCTTTTTTCAGTAAGTATTAAAAACAACATGCACAAAATGGTCTTAAGGTCCCTAATTTAGCTGGTGAAGTTAGTCAGCTAGTTTCTTCCTCTATAGTCAAAAGATAGAGAAAGAGTTATTCTTGCTCTGGTAGATGCTATTTCCTTTCATGGTCTAGTAAGGTTATTCACGCTGTTCTGTTTTTCAACCCAGGCTGCAAGTCCAGCTTGCACAGAGCTGGAGACTGTCATGCTGGATTGGCTAGGAAAGATGATTAATTTGCCTGAAGAGTTTTTAGCTGGGAAGGATGGCCAGGGTGGAGGAGTCATTCAGGTAAGAGGGTAATGAAAAAAAGAATATGGGATAAGTTTGTGGACTTTATGATTTTGTAAATATCTTTGGAAAGATTTTTTTTTTTTCTGCCACATGGGTTCCTTTCAGATTTTCAGAAAGCCTGATACTCCGTGAAAATGTCCGTAGGTGGGTAGGATCATTAATGAAAGTAATGGTTTTGTTTTCAGAGCAACTGAATTCTGAAACATTCTTCTCTGTGAAGAATTGCTTGCAGTTCAACTTAGCACAATTTGGGTTTAAATTCAAATCATAATGTTGAAAACTTATGTAGGATGGAAACTTTAATTTGTTGATCAAGTCAAGTGAGCTCATTCTTACTAACAATGTACAGCAATGTTTCATGGCTCAAAATAGAAAAAAACCTTATCAAACAGAAATATATCTAAGGATTTTGATCATGAAAACTGGTTACAGAAGCTTCCATGAAGTCCACCTTATAAATGTGCAATTGTTTACTTCAATCAGTTTCCAAAACAGCCTTCCATTTTTTCAGAAAAACTGTCAGAGATTAAGCAATGCATAAGAACAGAGGAGAGAATCTTCTATAAGTAGAAATAACAGAATGTAGTAGAAAGTCTACCAATCTTTGTCAAAGAAGCTGAAATTATTTTAAAGAGTTTTCCATATAAAACAAAAAGAAATACTGGAATATTATAATAAAATGAAGAGCTGCTTAAAATTTGAACCTAACCAGTTCTATCAGTACATAACACAATTTTCAGACTACACTGCAGCATGCAAAATAGAACAAAACTCCCGAAGTTTGACATTGACTGCTTAATGAAATGAAAATGTCTGAACAGAGTATCTGTGCGATAATGAATATATCATCAATGGGCAAACCTGCATGCCTAATAAAGCTATATTGTTTGTCAGCCATGGCTCTCCTAAGTGCCTAGTCTTTCTGCAACTGCAGACTCTGGCCACAGCTATTAATCTAACAAAAATATGTCTCTACTATAAAAAAGATGGAATTTCAAATAATTGTTCTGTGCTCCATTGATAATTTCTGGAGTCTGGTCATTGGATGCCAGAGCACAATTCATTTTATCCTAAGACAGGCATCTAAAATACATCTGATTTACTTGCTAGAAGTGGGGGCGTCTTTCTTTGATCTCATCTGCTAATGCCTACAACATATTCCAATGAATTCTTCCCATCATCTTCCCAGGTGAGTATGAATTTAACCCAACTGCTATGATTCTCCTAGGTGGAGCTGCTCCTGCACCAGTGCATTTCCAGTATAACTCTTTACTGATCTGCTTGCTGTGTGAGGATCTTTATCATTATGATTACTAGGGAAGGTGTTATGTTCAAGAAATCAAGCTTTCGTCATGTGTTTTTGCAGCATTTATTTTGTACCAGTAAAAGCAAGCAATTATGACTGATGGTTATCAGCAGGAAATATTGCCCTTCCAGGCTGACAATGCTGGATTGCCCACAATTTTCATCAGAAACCAGTCAGCTTCAAGAATCGAAAGTGGGTTCCGTGTTCCTGCTTATGATGAAGTAATTTGTGCTGCAGATCTTCTTGTCTTGCTCTTGAAACAATAATGATACAAATAAGAGAGCATGAGGCAAAGACAACATGAGCATGTTAAAGTGCCAGCCATTCTCTTAGTAAATACCAAGTAATTATTGTGGTATTGGGTAAAACTGAGCCTGTGAAAATTGGCTCTTAATTACATTGGAAAGTCTATGTCAATATCAAGCACTTTGTGTTGTGTGCAGGATGACACTTGAAAATGGCAAAAGATGAAAGAAAATTTCAGTTCAGAGCTCTGGTGGACATGAACATCAGCTCTTGCTGATATTTCTTCCGCCTCTTGAGCCTGCTTGCCATGGCAACCTTTGTTTGCTTGCGGTAAAAGGAAAAGTATCATCATCCTTCACTTAATGCAGAATACAGCATTCAAGAGGTGAAAAAAACAGCTTTTAAAAATAAGTGAGAAAGCAACTTTCTTCCTGAAGCTCGTATCCTGCTGTTCGTTCGAGATAAACCGCTGAAAAGTGTATCTACTTTGAATTTTAAAGAGTTTTCTTGCTCTGCAAAGAGAAAGTATTTTAAGGGTGAAACAAAATGAGACTCAGCCTATCTTTGGCCTGGCAAGGAACACTGCTGATTTATCTTTCTTGTCAGTTAGCCAAGTAGTTCAAGAACCAAGTGATTTTTTCCTCAAAAATATTTAGCACAAGACATTGGTGCCAAGTGAATAGAACAACCTTACAAATCAAATTCTGCAAACACTGCAAGCTTCAGTATGAAGAAGGTGACTGTGATTGAGGCAAGGTGAAAAAGGCTATGTCTCTCATGAGACATCATAAAACATTTCCAAGTTGCTGGATTCAGGTCTCAGTTGTATATCAGGAGGCAAGATTCAGGCTGGGCAGCAGGCCCTTTGGTTTTCATCCTTGTTTCTGTGTAAGGAAATTTGTGCAAGAGCTGTTGTATATACTGACTATGGTCCAGCCTGGATGAGCAGTCAGGATGCCACTCCTCTGAAGTGACACTCCTCAAAAGGCTTAGGCTATTCTTGAGCATAAGTCATTTGCCCACCCAGCCAGGCCGTCTCCAGAATAGCAGGGACTTAAATTTCCAGACCTCAAATTAAGGCCTTAACCTTTGGAATTTCCTACAGCCATTTTCTTTTATACGTTTGTGTGCATTTCTTTAATATCCCTATTGTTTACATGTCCTGGAAAGGCACTAACAGTTTTACAGTGCCTTATTCTTACCAAAAAAGAAGATTGAAAAAAGCCGCTTTCTCCATATATATTTGAAAGACTTTAATGTATCCCCTTAAATATATACTTTAGTAAAAGTAATAGCTAGTATTATTTACCACAGATTAAATGGATGGGTGCTAGAGCTAACTTTACTGTGAAGGACTCAGGTTTAGAAAGGTTGTTTTCAGCGACTTGCTCAGTGTGAGATGGAATTAGGTCTTGCACGTAGGCTTTATGTTGCCCAACCTCATTAGGAGGACATACAAATTACCTGAAATACTGTATGAACTTCACCGTAAGATGCAGTGGTTGCACAAGTGAAAAGTATTCTGATCTGCTGGAAAGGGTATTTCAGGCAGCACTGGGAGTGTATGCACATTTTGCAGGTCTTCTGATTACAGCATTGGAGGATAAGGGAAGAGCAACTGATGTCATCTACCTGGACTTGTGCAAAGCATTTGACACTGTGCTGCATGATATCCTTGTCCCTAAGTTAGGGAGACATGGTTTTGACAGATGGACCACATGGTGGAAAAGGAATTGGCTGGATGGTTGCACTCTAAGAGTTGTGTTCAATGGCTCAATGTCCAGATGGATTACTTTGAATTACCTCCTTGTCCTTCCACCTTCTAGTGGAAGGTGTCCCTGCTCATGGCAGAGGGGTTGGAATTAGATGATCTTTAAGGTCTCTTCCAACCCAAACCATTCTAGTATTCTATGAGTATACGGGGTTCTTTAGAAGGTTATATACTGCTTGTAAAAAAAGAACAAACACAAAACAGGAAAAAAAATAACCTCTCAGAAAATAGGTGATGTTCTTGACTGTAAAATGGTCCTCACATCTGCTGAACATACAGGACCCAAGTCATATTCTAGCTCACAGGACTGTCAGGCATTTTGTCAGATAAAGTTGAACGTACGAGTAGGTACCTTTAGAGGAACCATTTATCTCAGTCCAGAGTATATGCCTAAAATAGATGGAATTATTTCGTTTTGGATGTGCTTACCTCTCTCCACTGAATCCTAAGGGACCCCAAACAATTATTTTATCTTGATTTAACTTTTTAGACAGAAAAAGAGGAATCAGATCTTGAAAGTTCTTTATGTGTAAGATGGAGATAATTGTGCGCACACACTCTGGCATCGTGAGTTTTGAGAACTACGGACAGGCATGATTTCTCAGTGTTCAGATATTTCGATGAGTACTCTGAGTGTCTAGCTACAGACCATAAGCAGAGTAAGATCAAATGGGGAGATTGCCAAATCATGTTTTGTGTCATTAACGGACAGAATTTCCTTCACCTCTTGACTCCACATGGAAGTTCTGCCTTACTTGACCCAAGAGGGATATTTGTTTTCCTATAGCATTCTTTATCTGTAATATTTCCCTCAGTTGCCATAATGCTGTGTGCAGCCGCAGCTATAAGAAATGCACAAAACTGTTTGTGTTTGTGTTTGTGCTCTGATGCAGACCCTGGAGTCTACATTCTTCGAATTGCACTCTACCGGAAAGGCAGATAAAATATAATCATTATGGCAATACATTTAGCAAATGTTTAGGGACTGCCCTTTTTCCTGCTTACTCCATTCATGAGGCTGTTGAATTTCACCTGGATTGATTTCACTCACTGTTGAGATGTTGACATGTAGAAGGCAGCTTTGTCTCATATATATAGCTCAGCTAGCTTCAATATGAGGGGAAAGTCTGAGGTCACTGGGATCGTTCTCATGTATGGAATCTGTAGGATCAGGCCCACCTCCAGTGAAGAAATAAGACTTCCCAAATCTTTAACCATTTGTTGTAATTAGTAAATATGCACAGGTACACTCAACAGAAGGAGGATAGAATTTGGGTACAGAATAAGAAACATCACTCCAAAACTAGCTTGTTGACACTGGGGATGTTTCTGAGACCTGCTTATTAATATAAGCAGCTGTTTTCATGGCACTGTTACGTGCTGGGCAGAGGAAGACTCACGACAATTGTTCAACTTTGACAGTACCTAAATCTGGATCTTGTGTATGGACACCCAAAACCATTGAAATTTATGAACATGTGTTTATAAACGGTTACTTGCAGCTTAAAAGAGCAGTTTAGAGCATGTTTCGTCTTCTGTTGAAGAGGAAAACCATAAAAAGAATTTGTGGGAAGTTGTATTCTCTTGTGAAATTTACAGATAAATTGATACAAAAAAAATCCCCACTTTGTTGTCACAGAGTATCCAAAACACAATTTAAACTCACGTTTTGTGAGTCAAAGTGCAATTTAGAAATAGTTCCTTTCATTTGTGTGGTTTTGATGAAGAAAAAATACATAAGTATTCCTTTGAAATGCAATTAGCTATATTGAATCATAGCATCTTTGCTCTTTCAGTGTTTTTTCTCTTTTAGCCACAATAATTGACTTTCCCAGGGTAACTCTAAATATTAAATAAGCATTATAATTATGCATGTTGCTTGATAGAAATAAGAGTTGAAAATCAGATTCTGATGGAAGTTAAATATGCGTAAAACCAGTGTAACAGAAATCAACAGTTAACTCTGCCATTATTACTGGTTAACAAGTGATTGATGCCTGGTTCAAGAGCCTTTCCACATGTGTTTCAGTTTGTGAGTCCAGCTTTCTAGCATTGATTACAAGGCTGCTGCCTAAACTGAACAAGCACAGAGATTAAAGAGAGCAGATAGAGGCATCAGGAAGGAGACAAAGATCAGAGATTCCTTCCTTGCTGTCACACATTCTTAAAAAGCATGAGATTGCACATAAATGTTGTTTTTCTTCTTCTGGAATGCCTTCCTTTTGAATGTTCTTTCAATTTGTCCCACAGGGAAGTGCAAGCGAGGCCACCCTGATTTCACTGCTTGCTGCAAGAATAAAAACTATTCGACAGGTGCAGTCAGAAAAGCCTGAGCTAACAGAAGCAGACATCATGAGCAGGCTGGTGGCCTACGCTTCTGATCAGGTGAGTACCTCTCAAAAACATGGAAGGATGGGGTCTGTACTTAATCATTTCAAACATCTCATTAGGCAGGTGAATTAAGTATGAACTCTTTAGATTGGTGACTGTTTGGATTTACTTGTTTACATTTTCTTGTGCGTCTTAAGTGGGCTGGAATCTCATGTGTGCTACCATAACACAGAGAGTATATATCCAGAGGTCAGTGTTGCATAAGTATTGCTTCTGTACAAAAAGAGCTCACCTGAAGTAAATAAAGATACTTGAGTAAGGTGTTAATTTCGGTTGCATCATAGAATGGTCTGGGTTTGAAGGGACCTTTGAAGGCCATCTAGTCCAATTCCCCTGCAGTGACCAGGGACATCTTCAACTAGATCAGATTGCTCAGAGCCCTGTCCAGCCTGACCTTGAATGCTTCCAGGGATGGGGCATCTACCACCTCTCTGGGCAATTTGGTCCAGTGTTCCACCACCCTCATTGTAAAAAAAATTCTTCCTTAAATCTAGTCTAAAACGACCCTCTTCTAGTTTAAAACCATCACCCTTTACCCATTACCATCACCCTATTGCAACAGGCCCTGCTAAAAAGATTGTCCCCAGCTTTCTTATAGGCCCCCTTTAAGTATCGAAA
>VZZY01025981.1:142419-183775 GCA_013400335.1 Eurystomus gularis | reverse complement strand
TTGCCAGCTTATGTGCAGCTTTCCATCCACCAGTACCCACAAGTCCTTCTCTGCAGGGCTGTTCTCAATCCCATCATCTCCCAGCCTGCATTGATACCAGGCATTGCCCTGACCCATGTGCAGAACCTTGCACTTGGCCTTATTGAACCTTATAACTTTCACACGGCCCAACTTCTTAAGCTTGTCTAGGTCCCTCTGGATGGCATCCAGTCTCTCTGGTGTGTCAACTGCACTACTCAGCTTGGTGGTGCACCTACGAACTTGCTGAGGGTGCACTGGATCCCACTGTCTGTATCATTGACAAAGCTATTAAACAGCACTTGTCCCAGTATGGACCCCTGAGGGACAGCAATTGTCACCAATCTGGACATTGAGCCGTTGACCACTACCATCTGGATGTGACCATTCAAACAATTCCTTATGCACCAAACAGTCCATCCATTGAATCCACGTCTCTCCAGTTTAGAGAGAACCGAGTCAAAGGCTTTACTGAAGTCCAGATAGACAACAACCATAGCTCTTCCTTTGTCCACTGATGTAGTCCCTCCATCATAGAAGGCCACTAGGTTGCTCAGGCAGGACTTGCCCTTGGTGAAGCCAGTTAGGCAAGTCTAGACCATCTTTTGTTATATCTGGACTTTCCTCCTACATCCATGTATGCAAACAAACATCCATCCATCCCCCCTGTATGCATCCATGGGTGCAGGTACATGTGTACAGACAAACCTCCTGCGTGAATATAAAGCAAATTGGTCATTGTACTTGAGGAAGCCCAAAACTTTACTATCTTTTTAAAGAAAAAGAAAAACTCCTAAGATTTCTGTATGTCAATCCAGCTAAGAAATCTTATAAAAAAACAGAAAACATAATCCTTGATTTCTGACTGTGAGTGGTATTTAGCAGGCTGAGTTAGGCTAAATTCTCAGCAGGCTGGGACCATGAGAGGCATTTACTGGTAATGAAAGCAAATTTTAGTCTTCTGAGTTCTGCTGCTCCTATCTTTCCGACACACTAATTCTACTGATGAGCTGAGAAATCTTGTTTCTCTCAATTGCTGTGACATTTTCTTATCTAGATTTCAATGAGACAGAAGAAACTTTCTTACTGCTTGATGTTTAGTTTCAAGTAATGTCTGATTATGCAGAATAAAAAGCCCAGGTTTCAGGCTTACCTTGATTTGCTACTCAATGTATGTTAAAAAGTACTGGAGACCAAGTTAAAAGTACATTTGCTCTTTGCTGGTGGGAAGAGGGACTACAATTGTAGGGTGACAAGAATCAGGACAAGAAAGTATGAGGAAAGATAATTGTTTTCAGAAGGCACAAAGAATATTTGTCCTTTTTTTGTCCGGGACTGTAAGGTCTGTATTGCGCAGACCACCACTTCCAGAGCTCAAACTCTGACCCAGTGATGCGCAAACCCTTGTACTTGTTTTCATTTTTTGTCCCATGTAAGTGGTTGACCTGAAATGAGGACTGACAGGCCTTCCTGCCTGCTGAAGGTCAGAGGAGCTTATGTTTACAGAAGGATTTGCCTTAAGATATTGCTGACCTTTCAAAGCAGATTGCTGCAGAGCTCACTGGTCCTTCTGCATTAAGAACAGACCTGTGTGACTCATAGGCAGTAATCCATAAAAGGAAGTCTATATCTTGGGAGATCGTTTTGGCTTCTAGGCATTTGGAGAAAATACTCATCTCATGGAAATAATTTTGCTTTGTGTTAATGAGTACGGAGCAGGACTGGCAACAAATCTTTCCCCAGTAATTACATGAGGGGTAGGGGTGTTGGGAGACAACAGAAGAGGATTCCTGTCTTAGCGCTTGGGCTATCCTGGCTGAGGCTCCTCCTGCAAGAGGCACTGAATGTGAGACCTTAGAGCTGCTTGCTGCATCAAACTACCCCAGCAGTAGATACGTGACTGTTTGGGACCAGGCCAGAAGTCAGGGTAGTTTTTTGATATTCTCAAATTTTCTCAGGCCATTTCCTTCACCAACCTTTTTAAAAACATGTTTATTGGGCTATCTGGGCAGCTGCCCATTAATTTCACTAATTACTGTTTGGTTCCTTACTCTCCTAGAGGGTGGTGGGAGATTCCCTGGTACTTTGCTGAGGACTAGGAATTCCATGGAACAGCAGGTTGCTAAAGATTTGTTATAATGCAAAAGCATATTGGCAGTTTTAAGGTTAAGATTGTGAATGGCTGTGGTTGTCAGAGAGCCTTACTACAATTTTGGAGACTCAAGGAAACAGTTAAGTTTCTGACTGGCTAACAACCTCAGTGTATTATTATTATAGTTTGCTTATTTGCAGTCCTTGTATAAATCAGTTATAACTTGCCTCTTTCCATTGTACACTTGAATGAAGTATGCTATTGCTGTGGTACACACATTGTTTTCCACTCCAAAAGTTATATTTCAAGTCTAGACTTCCACATTTGCTCAAGTTGGTGCCTAATTAGTTTACTGAAGTACTTTAACACGAGGCACTGCTGAGATACAAGTTAATACTAAATCTGCCTTTAAAACTTGTTATTCCAGAGATATGTGAAGTTGAAAGGAAAAAACTTTATCTTCATCTGGTCTTGTTCAACTTCTGTTTTGCTTAATCTTTTCTGTGATTATATGCTAAAGTTGAATAGAATTAGCAATTATTCTTGTACTCACTAGTGAGAACCAATGACGATGGGATGAAGATTATGAATGAGAATAGTCATGATAGGAAAGGGTGGGGAATTTTTCCCTTTTCAATTAATGATGATTGTAGAAGATGGAAGGTAAAATAGCTTTTTTGGGGTTTAATCATGCTCTAAAGGAGAGTATTTTGTGGCTAAGCGTACCTTTTATTGTTAATAGAGTTATTATTGTATTGCACTTCACAAATGTATAAGAATTTCTTAATGATATCTTTGTTTTTATTTACTGAGATGTGCTTTATGTTCTAAAATATTATTTAAGGGGAATTCAAATGAAGTGGGTTATAAATAAAATAACATATTGGTAATGATCCTTAATTGCCTAACAAATGAATGATCGAACCACAATTTACTCAGTAGGTAATCTAAAAAAATAAATTGATCATGTAAGAAAATATCTCAGTCTATACCTTACTGTGACATATATTTTTTTTAGAGTTTAGCAAAGCTAATGCCATAAAAATATGCTAGTGTGACTCTGAATCATTATCAGGCAGGCTGATTATCTGCATGTCTCTTGGTTGATTTAGAGCCAAATCCTGAAGCTCTTAATCAATCCTATCTAACTGTGAGCTTGTTAATTAAAGCTCTCACTAAGGTTAATTGAACTCTTGTCTGAATGACGCCATGGCAATGGTCTCAAGAATACTTCACAGTTTCTTGTAGTGTATTTTGTCTGTGTATCTGTATGTGTGTATGTATGTACATAGTTTTTTTCTTTTAAAATTCAGTTGCACTTCTTACATTCCAAAGAAAGATTCTGTTTTAAAACTTGCCCATTTCCTTGTAGGCTCATTCATCAGTAGAAAGGGCTGCATTGATTGGTGGTGTGAAGATGAAAACTGTTTCTTCAGATGATACATTTAGTGTTTGTGGTTCAGCCCTAAAGAAAGTTTTGGATGAAGACAAAGCTTCTGGTCTTATCCCATTCTTTGTGAGTATTGGATTTTAATTAATCACTGGATTTATTGCTTCTGAAAAGCTATTTTTGACATGAGTAGATGATCTCATCCCTAGCAGAGGGATTGATAGGCAGCCTGACTGAAATACTAGGACAGGTTCCATGAGTGTTCTTCACACATCTTTCTGTGCAGGAGGAGCAACTCACTTGAGCAGCTGGTTGCACTTCTCACCAGAAGTATGTTTTAAAAGGACTTAGAGTTATATTAGGCAGCTGAATAAATGGAGGTGGATTTTATAGTTGTACGTAATCCTGCTAATCTCCTAATACTTGCATTCTGAACTGCCTCTTTTACAAAGGTATACGTTTATTTTTCAGGTTCTGACTTATAACATCAGTTTAAAGGCACTAGATTAAGTGATGGTATCTCAAACTTAAGTATTTTCAAGAAACAGTATTTTCTGCTCCTCACTACTTTGGCAAAGAAATGAACCTCCGTAATATACCCGAAATATCATCAAAATCAGACATTGTCAGACAGGTATTTGTGAGTATGTGACTTACCTTTAACAGGTGAGCTGTAAAGAATCCAGCTGTGGAAGCTATAGGTGTAATTTCGTGTTATCTGTCAGCTTTCTTTTTCAGAGATTCCTGCTTCGACAGCAGTCTAGCAAAACAAAATGTGTTTATATCTCAGTAGCCAAAGCTCATAATCCGTCAGTTTTTGACACAGAACAGTGTTAGATTGGATAAAATTCTAATGTTTGGTTCTGCTATGATATGTACCTGATCAAAAAGAGTATTTGCTTATTCATTAGATCCACTCCTCCTGTCAGTTCAGCACACCATCTTATTATTTCAAGCTAGAACAAGATTTTAGTGTTTGTTTTTTTCATGGAGTAAGTAACCTCTGTCGTGGTTTTTTATATAATGAACAAAAATGGCTTGCTCATTTCCAAGCATTATACCTCTAGAAAACTTGATATAGACCATGGGCTGTATAGATCTATTAAGGAGTATTATATGCTATCAAGAATATGGTTCTACTGGCCTCCACTGAAGACAAATTGGAGGAAAAAAAACCCCAAACATTGTAGAAACGAGGAACTTTAAAAGTGGGATTTTGTAAGAGAGTCAAAAATATGTCATGATTTTTTCAGAAAAGTCATGCCTGACTTGACAGTTGTTTCTTTCATTTGGTAACATTTTGTAAAGAGCTAATGTGACTTAAATTTCTATGAACTGTTTTCAGAGGAATTAGCAGATTAAGCTTGCTTATAGCCATGGATAAGTGCCAAATGGGGCAAAGAAGCTTAAATTTCACCAGGCTCTTTTGAAAATGTAATCTTTTTATTCTTGTTATTTAACTTGAGTGTTTCTTTTTATGTAATATGACGATGACTAGGGTGAAAAGGGTTTTTTGTATGTGCAGAATGCTGCTCATTTCTAGCCTGCCTAGAACCAGCAAGTCCTTGGGATGACCAGCCACAGCCCATCAATTGATTTCCAATATAATAAGACTATGACTGAGAAACAAAGCCTCTCTAGGGCTTCCAAAATGAACTTTCTTCTGTAGGCTGCACCTATTTAAGTGGAGATGTGCCATAAGGCATGTTTCATTTCTCCGTTACATGGCACCAGCTCATAATATCTTATATAGGATCCTACTTGTTTATCTCACTGTTAATTTTAAGCAATTACAAGTACAGCATTATATCACATCTGCATGCTCTAACTACAAAGTTAGTGTGTTTTTTCCTCATCTATTGTCCATTAACAAAACCATGCAACTTGCCTCTCATAAATATTCATTCCTTATTAATTTTTCTATGTGTAGCAAGAGAAAACAAAAAATTCTGGTTTATGTATTCAGTGATACCTTCACGAAGGCTAATTTAACTGTTGTTTTTCTTCCTCTGTTTGCTTAGCTGTGCAAAACAGCCTTTCAAAGACAGCAGAGGCTCAGCCTTAGTTAATATGGCCCGCACCCGGTCTTCATTTATTTGTATACATAAAACATGTCAGCTCAGATTAAACTAGATCTCATTACCCTTACGGCTGGCCTCTTAAATCAAAAGGTGTGTTAATTCTCTGTCATGCTGAGCAGCAGTCCATGCACTGTATTAGTGCTCCCTTTTCTGGCTTGTCGATTTCAAAAGCCTTTCCATTTCTTTTGTTCTTGAGTAATTTGGTGCTGTTTTATTTTGTTCTGGTGACAAAGATATGCACATTGCCAAGGAAACACCTTACACCACTTTATTCCTTGTCTCCCTGTATTCACTGATCCTTCACTAAGGGGAGTGATTCAACATCAAAGCAAAAAGTTTAACAGAAGAAATGCTGTCTGAAGAGCCTTGCGACAGCAAGAGAGATCATTCCTAATGAAGACATCTTGGTTGCATCCAAGCTGATGCAATTTCCCTTATCAGCAAAAAAAAAAAAAAGTTTTTTGGAGGATTAGAAAGAAAATACACGCAAACTACAATGCCTTATAGGCATGATTCTCCTCTTACATTTAATGAATAAATGAGGAATTATTATACGGAACTTGACAGAAGTACTTTGCTTGTAGAGGTGACTGGAGAATCAGGGCTGCATTTGCTTGATGGGAAACAGGTTCTCTCATTACAGCAGTCTGGGGATTATGGGTTCGCTTTTCACGTACACAGGGTTTGGCAGTCAGCCTTTTTTTGGGAGAGGCACTGTCTTTAAAATAAGCCTTTGAATTCCTATCCACCATCACTATCTTTTAGCACTAGTAATGTGTATATAATTTTGTTCAGTGAAAGCTATTGCCAGTTAGTGTACCCAGACCTCTACTTCTGTTACCTCTTTTTATTTCTAAGTTTATACTTTCATTAATTTGTCTCTTTTAAAATACTTTTGCAGAAATTGAAACAGAGATATTTTCATATAGTAAAGCAGACCGTGCAAACAAAGCACTTAACTGTGTCAGGTGTTGAGGCAATAAAGTTGCCACGATTTACTGAGGAGCAGTTTCCAAGTGGGGCTGATACGCAGCCCTTCATCTGGCCACCAGTTAAGGGGGAGCTTTAAAAGCGTGTACTGAAGTCACGTCCATTTCATTAATTATAAACACTACCAGTGGTTAAGCACGTGTAAATGTCTTTCTCAATTGGGCCCTGTGCTCCCAGCATGAGACAGGCCTCTGCATGGAATGAATGTTGACCAGGATGCTCAAATGTGGAGACCACTAAGTTAACACTGCTAAATTCAGACATAAAGTCCCCTGCATTCAAGTCTAGTTCACTCGACTGTGTGTAAGTGGCCTGTGAGATTTATTCTTTCATAAATCTAACATATTGCAGCTGGCATATATACAGTACGATACACTTCAACAACTTCATCCAGTATAAAGCTGCTATAACGTGATCACCCTGCTGCTGAACAAAGGCCCTGCGTGAAATCTCTCTGATTCTGTCTGAAATGACTCTTCTGAATGATGATCTACAGGATATTAAGAAGCAGGGTGTTTGTATCCGGACTCACTCGGGAAACAATACATCTGAATTAGACTGACAGAGGAGCCATCTTTTCAGTAGAAGTTAACACTTAGATCCTGAGCAGAGATTTGCATTTGGAAGAAGCATTCTTGAGACATGTACAGATGTCTAGGGCAATGTTTCTTAACCCACAGTTTGTGAAGGATTGCTGTTTTGTAAAATACTGAGTGGTAGTTTACTAAACTGTAGCAGTTTTCTCCAAGTCACAGACATTCTTATGAATGCAAGCTGTCAAACAACTGAGTAGGAGAAAACAAAAACTCTAAGAGAGCATTGAAAGTTCTGCCTCGTTTTAGTTAATTTCAAATGAAAAGCTTTGTGGTGAAACTGTTCAAAATGTGTCCACATATTTTTCAAAAGCTGTGGGGTGTCTTCCAGTTGAAAAGCTTGAGAGTCATTACTCTCAGGCATCATAAAGATTCACGCATGTTTCCTGATGTAGCTCCTGATTTCAGGAAAGTAATACATGAGATGACCGGTTTTAGCCGCTCTGTATTCGCAGCCAGGGCTGTATCGAATTTGGAGTGCACAACCTGAAAGGATAAGCCCTGCAGGCTATACTGAGCCATGAATCCCATTTCTGTGATGCAGCCTGTCCCCTGCCCTTTGCACAAATGTGATTTTGCTGGTGTTACACAGGTTACAAATTGAGTTAGATTCATTGTGTAGTGCTGAGGCGGGGTAATGAGAGTCCTGACAAGAGCAGATGCTGTCACTTTAAGAGGTTTCTGAGAATTAAAACAAGTAGCTTTGAGGCTTTGACACCTGCAGAGAGCAAAACAAAATTATTATAGAAACTGAGGTATACTTTACAGAATAAGCCATTATTTAAACAAGTAAGCATATGTTTGAACGCATACAGTCTCTCACTGAAGCAACATACTCCTTATCCTGATTAGGAGAGTGCTTTAACTGCAGTGCCACACTAATAACAATAATGTGTAACTTTCTGTTGTGAAATCTCCATCATTATTTTAATTGCTGGACTAGCCAAGATAATTTCACTCTAATCTTGTCAGAAAGACCACATCATATTATCATAAAAGATGTGTATAAAAGCAGAGCTAAGTCTGTAGTGCACTTTATTTGGGTGTTTTCCAATCCACTGGGTTTACCCAGTATATAGAAAAATCAGAATTTTCATCATGATATCTTCCATTTCTTGTGACTCAATTTGTAGATCTGTAGTGCAGCCAAAGATGAAATGCACATTTCTTCTGGCTGTGGCAACATATTAAGTAGATGGTAATGCAATAAATATATTTTCACTCCATATAGGCATGCCCTCTGAGTTAAAAAAGGGATCAAACTTATTCTGTTTAAAAAAAGTATTCTGCAATCTTTTTAAAGCAGCCTTCCTCAAAGGCTGATTAAGCTTCCAGAGAAGTCACAAACATACCTCAAGGCACTGTAATTATTCTGCTCTTCTCAGTGACTCAGGAATATGGGAAGGCCAAGTATAGATCAAGATTAGATTATTTTGATGTGTTAGCAGCAAAATTTTATTAACTATATATTCAATGCACTTCTCATTTTCAGAACTGTATTTGTTTTAAACTCAGATTCTTAGTAGCTTAATATGGAAAAATACTGAATTGTCCCTTTCTTATCTTAATAATAACTTTTCCAATAGCCAACATTTTTTTATTGGTGCAATGAAACATGATTATAGTTATTAATATTGCTGTAATTGTGAAGCTGGGTGAACGTGTGCACTGTCAGGGATAAAATGTTTTCAGGCCTTTATATGACTACATTTGATCAGGTCTGCCCTATACAAAGGCATGATATGACTTCTTCTGTGAGTATAAACAAGTTTATACTAATTGACTACTATCTGAGTACTTTCCGTTAAACAGAAAAATTCAGCTCTCTACAGTAATTTAAAATATCTCTGAGGTATATGGTATAGTATAGATGTAGAAATGTTCTAAAGTATACTTAAAAGAGAGATTTGACCTCTCTAGCAACAGATTATTGAATTAGTTCAATATTATTGGGATGTATTATTTTAAATTTCTGGCTTTTTGAATACATATCCACCCACCTTTTTTATGGGATGTTTATGCTAGTGTGGAAATTCCTAGAAATTTTTAAAAAAATAGTTTAATAAGTAGTAAAACAACTGTCTCTCACTTTGCATGAATTCTCTAAAATCCTGGAGCTTGCAAATGAAAATCCCATCACGTTTACCCAACTCTATCTCATAATCAGATTATTTTTCCAAGCCTTTCTAGTGTGCTGTTGCTGCTTTATTTCATTGAATGAAAAGAAGAAAAAAAAAGCTTGGTGGGAAATGTGAAAAGGAAAAATAAATAAACATGTTGGAACTTCATGAGAATTTATTGGGAGGACTAGTTAGAGAACCCTCAGAGGGAAACCCAGCCCTTAGTCCTGAGATGTGTACGGGACCTGCTTTAAGATATGACTGTGGATGTTTTGTAACAGTCTCCAATATCCAATAGCTGGTAGAAGTAAAATATGTCAATTAAATCTCTAGCTTGAAAGCTAATGACAACTTCGGAATGAGGATGAGTGTTCAAGAGAACAAATAAAAGGGTAAGTATTGGTAGCTATCAAGAAGTCTGTTTAATTAGAGCAGAAATACTTAGTCCAAATGCGTATCACCTTTTAAGCAAGAAGGTAAAAAGACTCTCCTGAAAAGGCTGGCATCATTTAACTTCTGAGTAACAGGAGTTACTACAATTGACAAGGTATCAGTGAACTGCAGGCGAGACAGCATGTGAATGTCAGAGCTAGAAGAATAGAAAACAGCATACACTTGGCAAGTGAAACATGGTATTAGGCTAAAACAGATTATAAGATTTTGGCAAATGATTTGCTACGGGCATAATAACATGAAATTATTTTTCTTAGAAGCAGAAAGCTTGCTGTGCTAGAGGCAAAAAGCTGAAAGCAGTTAAGGCCACATCAGGTAATGTAAATGTGAGCAAAGTCCTTTGCTACGGAAGTGCTTACTCACGTCATGGTAACTGTAACAGGACAGGCCAAAAGTCCACCCTGTCTCACACACTCCAGCCACCAGCTGCACCTCTCAGATGGGCAATGGCAACATGTCCCCATCCTGCTCCACAACTAAGGCAGCAATGGCAACAATGCATGGTGCTCTTCAGTGAGGACATTCCTGGTATAGCAGGAAGGCCTACTGACATGGGCAAACTGAGCAGGTGCTTAGGAAATAGAAGATATTACTTGGCATGTTGGATGGGCCAGAGAAGTCCAACGCAGAGAAGGAACCACTGAAAACATTACCTGATGGTATCACTCCTTTTTAGGCAAAGGAAATCAGTGAACTCAAAGGCCTTGCATACTTATTTACTATGGAGCTGTGGGACAAAAATGCACCGTATGGAATTTTAATATATAATGGTATCTATGTTTTACTATGACCGTGCGTTTGTTTCTTGAAAGGTCTAGTGGATGGACAAGTATCCTCTAGGTGTGCCTTTGTGTTCTTACAGGTCTTGTCATGAATTCACTGAGGGACGTACACACACGCACCAGAAAAATGTGGCTAGTTGCAGATCTATAGGGAAAAACAGTGAAATCAAAAGATAGTGCATTGGCAGGGTACTTGGCAGAAAAAGTAACCAGAATGGCAAACATAAAAAACCAAAATTCTGGATTTGATGTATTTATAGTCATCTCCTGGCTGTACTGTAGTTTGTGTATGACCTTGGATAAATGATCTAATTCCTTTGTACTTCAACACTCTAACAAGCAGCATGCTTTATTTCCCTATTTAAACTGTAAAGTGTCTCTTACTATATAAAAATCCAGTCAAAAACCAGACCCAGCATTTATTAGTGCTTACAAAAACGAGACAAGGTGTTTAAAACATAAGTGTAGTAATAAAAAATAAAATAATGTCAGTTTATATGCAGTTAGTAGTTGATACCTGCATATTCCCAGTAAATTGCCATAGCTTATTTTCACCTAGTTTCTTTCATTCTCTTTCTACCGTGAAACTTTGGCATTTATGTTGCCTCTGCTTTTGGCCCACTGATCATGCAGCAGGATACATTAAATTAGATAAAACAGAATGAAGGAAGAATGGTTCTAGTATTTTAGGATCCATTAGGGAGAAAAATTTTATCTGGGAACAAATCTTGCAAACCTAATGGAGAACATAGGCTACTAGGGAACAGGTCCCAGGCTGCAGATCCATTGAGCACAACTCAGTTACAAGTCTCTATTACAGACCTGTGGCTCTTTAAGTCAGGCAGTAACATTTTATGATCCATTCTGTCAACAGGAATTCCAGCACATTTAAGTTGCTCAGGTTCAGAGCTTGCTTAGATACCATAAACTGCAAATTATTTTGATGGTAATTGTGTATGTGAGGTTAGTATTGGGCCACATGGTAAGCATGTAGGACACATAGAAAATATATAAAATATAGTGTTAATATAATACAATGACTATATTATGTTACTTCTCAGTCAATTTTATATTAACATTTGATTTTTGATCATTCTCAATGGGTGCTTATGGGAGCTTTGAAAAAAAATGGATTCTCAGAAGTTCCGCTGAAGGATAGGTATTGGCTAAAATCTATTTATTTTGCCCTATATCATCTGTTCTCTCTGTTTATTGTTGCCTTTGCAGATAGTTTGGGTTTTTTTTTTAACTTAATAATTTTCTTTGCTGTAATTCTTAATATTTTTTTTTTTTTTTTTTTTTTTTTGGCTCTGCAGTTCTGTGCGACACTTGGAACCACACCGTGCTGCTCCTTTGACAAACTATTAGAACTGGGTCCTGTTTGTAAGTCTTTGCTGCTACTTTCTAAAATTGCAGATACCAGTTTAAGCCATGCTGAGTCATTTCCAGGCAGCATCCGTGCCCAAATTCAGTAAGGCTACTTATAAATGAGACCTTCAGTTACAGTTTTCTTTCTAATATTAGGCCAAGCAGCAGGCTTGCCTTCTCAAACCATTAGAGTACAGAGGACATTGCCTCAAGGATTTTTGTGGGTGTGTATTTTGGAATATTGCCAGTTAAAAATTACTGTAAATGCTTCAGGTTGTAACATTATTCTTCAAGCCCTTCTACCTGGAAGTGCATCTAGAGCAATGGTAAAGATCAGAGAAAAGTTGAACTCTAATTCTTCTCTGCATCAAGTGTTTTGTTTCTGTCGAATGACTATAAAACAGCATGGAAATATGCACCAAAAATCCAGATGTATTCTCCTTAATCCTTCCTCTCCCTTCCCCTTGCAAGAAAACAGGGCAAGTACTAGTGTGTTTAATACAGTGAATGAGCCATGGACTCTTCATAAGTATTTCCGTGTTATGGTCTGTTGTGTCAAGCTTTGATCTGCAGCGAGGCTTGGTCAGAAGCACACACTTGCTGGCTAATGAAAATGCAACAGAAGCACAACATGTCTATTCAAATGTACATTTAGAACAGGAAATATATAGCTATTAGCAGCTGGAAGCAGCCTCACAGAAAAACAGCTAGATTGAAGTTCTGTTAATTTATTCAAGTGGAGCCTAAAACATTTGGGGTTTGTGTGGTGGTGACTTGCTCTGTGAGGTTTCCTGCCCTTCAACACAAACCTCAGAGACTCAGTTTCTCCCAGTCCTCCTTTCTAAAAATGTTTCTAGTAGTCTGCTTAGCAGCTAGAGAGTTATTCCTATAGTCCTGAACTAATAAAATAGTGACACCAATACTTTTAGGTATAGCAGCTAATTGTGTGTGTTTCACTACTTACTCTCAATTATTTCCTGCTTGTGCAGCAGAGGCCAACACAAGTATTGCACACTACTCAAATGACAAGTCTCCTGCTAGCAGGTGAATTTTGCTCTTAATATCCATGAGCAGTAGTCCTATGAAATAAAAGGCAGTGTCTCAAACCAAGGATATTTAAAAAAGAAATAATCAGTTGAACTTTTAACATGTTTTCAAATGAACTTAAGTCATGAATGTTATGAATAATATTTTATTAGCTTTTCCCAGACATTTATGCAAAAAAAAAAAGTAGTTTACAAGAATGCAAATTCCAGCATGAACATGGTGCCCAATTGCAGATCTGAATGGATATACCTCTGTATGTGGAAATACCCATCAGAATTATTTGCTGACCAGTGTAAAGATGTTATGTGGACTTCGCTCATCAACTTATAGACCTGAATTGTTACCATGTGCATTAATACAGCTGATCTATAGCAGAGTGTGGGTACTAAATTACAGAGAACGAGAGGCTCGTATGCTAAAATATTTCTGCTGAAACCATTCTGTGACTAATCAAAACTAGCACTTCCTTAACATTTCAATGCTTGCTCTTGCATAAGTATCTCAGTCCTTGAAATAAAGTTTGCTGCACAGAGTTCAAACGCATGTGCATGCACATATATCAATATGTCAAAAATACTCCTTAGAAATGTGTCTTTGCGATTCATGAGTTAGAAGTGGGGAGCACAGCTAAAACTCTAGCTCCTCTTGCTAAAGTAGAGTCTTATTACCATTGAAATAATAACTACATCTCTAGATAGTATTTTCAAAGTGCATTTTATAATGGTTCTTAAATCAAAATAATTTCAAATTTTATGTTGCTTAATGTTAATAGGATAAATGTAGACATGTAAGGACTCTGCTCCAGTAAAAGTGGGGAGGAAGAAGAATGTGTTATGTATACATCTTTATGTATTAATGGAAACCCCAATGGTAGAAACACTTAATCTCTTAATTTAATTTTAAATTGGCAAAATAATAACATCAAAGAAAAATCTCTCAGGCATTTGGTTGCATGCAAATTAATAGGGCTTTTTAATCTGTTGTATAATTTATTTCCTCTTCATTTATTATTTTTTTTTAGGTAACAAGGAAAATATCTGGATGCATATTGATGCGGCCTATGCTGGGAGTGCATTCATCTGCCCTGAATTCAGGCATCTTTTAAATGGAGTGGAGGTGAATTAAGTGTTTCTTCTCTGGCAGCATGCTCAAACCTTGCTGTTCCATAGAATCTGTGTGTTTCTTATGCATCCAACTTTAATAGCTCTTCTAAAATCTCTGAGTATGCTGCACCTCAGTTTGCACTACAAATCCCTGTATATTCTATTACATTACTTATGTTTATATAATTTTTTTACTGGTTTATTCTGTGAGTGTGCAAGTTACCGCAGTATGTAAAAGTTTGTCATTCAGAATAGCAAGTGAATCAACAAAGTGTCTTGCAAAATACAAAAGAGGAACAGTTTACCAAATATCCAAACAGGTATGTTTATAACAACGTAATTCTACGTGACACACAAAAAGAAGAAAACAAAAAAAGGAAAAAAAAAGAAGTTCAACAAATTAATGAGCTCACTATGTCTGATTTTTTGCTTACAGCCTGAAAGTTATATAGCGCATACAGCCAGTAGCTGTATCTCAAACAGACAGGGTTTAATAACTAAGAGAGCTAAATGAAATATTTCCTTTCAGCACTCCCATTCCTTTTCCCCCCTCCCTCACTGAGCTACTTGGCATTCAGTTGCTTAGATAAGAATACTCCAATTTCCTGCTGCTCCCTTCAGACAGTCAGATAAGTCCTTGTCTTCCACGTCAGTGTAGAAAATATTACTGTTTGGTAAAGCCAGGAGTTTAAACACAGCACTGATAGGTAGTGACTAATGAAGAAGAGGAGGGAAAACTCCTTCACAAATAGAGCATTTCTTTCCATCTCTTTTTTTTATCAGCAAATGAAGCTTGTTGTAATTTCCTGTGGGGGGATGTTTTTTAAATTATTGTTATTGGTTCCTGAAGGAAATGAAACAGCATCCCTTGTCAGGGCCAGCGTTTGTCATAAGAGTAAATATTTAACAACTATGAATAGATTTCCTACCTTACATAGTACAGGGAGATAGCTAGATAGATGTATAGATAGATAGACAGATAATCTTCTCTTATGAGAGCAATCATTAATTGTTTACAAGTGACAGGGAAGGTTATGAGAAGCAAATGAGAGTAGCAAAGTGCTGTCTGGAATGGTCGGACCCTGCTGCTGCCAGGCCCCCAGCTCTCTGTTTTAAGGCTGATGGCTTCAGCCTTTGTCAAAACACAAATCACAGATGAAACCTTTCCTATATGATGCCCATCTTACCTACCTGGGTTTCCCCTGATGCCACGCCTAAACATATGTCAAGTAAAACAGGCCTGTTACATGATTTATATAACCATGTATTGTGAATGCTTATTCTGTGTTCGTTTTTCTTTTCACTTAGATGAAAAAATGACTCCTACTAAAAGAAAATACCCTGGCAGTAAAAAACAAAAAGTCATTTCCTGGTCAGTTGGAATTTTATGAATGAATGCGATAGGCAGATTCTGAACTTAATATACAATTTGTCTCTATATATGAATTTTGTGTGTATATGTTTTTTTTCAGTTTACACTGAGAAATATGCTTTTCCATAACATATGTATCTAAAAAGTGTAATTGTTAGCAAATGCTCAAAATGTTGATAATACCAGTAGCCTAGCTGCACATCTAACTTAACATCCATCCCCCAAATACATGAAGGTTAACTACAATAGCTATTAAGTAAGGTGACATCAGCATGAGCATTATTTATAAAGATCCAGTTCTGGAATTCATGGGTAGTTAAGGTGTTCTCAGACAATTTGACAAAGTTGTATCATTAGCACATGGATCCTTTTTCATAATTCTGTTTTTAATTTATTCTTTCTCAGTTTGCAGATTCATTTAACTTTAATCCTCACAAATGGCTCCTAGTGAATTTTGACTGCTCTGCTATGTGGTAAGTATTACAGTAAAAGGAAACATTACAAGAGACAAAAATCACATCTTAAGTTAGTTTGCCTTTCTAGGAGTAGACATTTATTTACATTTCTCTATTGAAATGAGGAGTTCTGGATACCTTTAACTCTTGCTAATTATTTACAAAATTTACTCTTTCACTTAATCCAAGTTTCGAAAAAGTAAAATTTAAAAATAGGTCTGAGCTCTGCAGTACACTTCAGAGAGAGAGAAATCCTGAAAAGTCTGCAGATTCGTATTTGCTCCATTTTGGAACTGTTTAAAATGTAATTGAAAAATCTTCATTTAAGAACGTTAATCATAGAATCATAGAATTGTTTTGATTGGAAGAGACCTCTAAGATCATCAAGTCCAACCGTTAACCCAGCACTGGTAGGTCACTATTAAACCACATCCATCAGCACCACATCTGTAAGTCTTTTAAATACCTCCAGGGTTGGTGACTCCACCACTTCCTAGGCGGCCTGTTCCAGGGCTTACCAACCCTTTCATTGAAGAGGTTTTTCCTAATATCCAAGCTAAACCTCCCCAGGCACGACTTGAGGCCTTTTCCTCTTGTCCCATCACTTGTTACTTGGGAGAACAGACTGACCCCCACCTCACTACAACCTCCTTTCAGGTAGTTGTAGAGAGTGATAAGGTCTCCCCTCAAACTCCTCTTCTCCAGACTAAACAACCCCGGTTCCCTCAGCCACTCCTCATAAGACTTGTTCTCTAGACCCTTCACAAGCTTTGTTGCCCTTCTTTGGACATGCTCCAGCACCTCAATGATGCAGTGAACAACATGCTAAACAGAGCTTTTTCTTCTTTTCCATACAACTTCTGTGTGTTTGAGCCTTGATTCTTTCAAAAGCCTTTCTAAAAATGCTTGGAATTTGGCTGATGAAAAGCAGCTAATTTCAAAAAGGACTATTTATGCAGTTTTGTACTGTTTTTCAGTTTCCTCAGATGACAACAGAGATGACATTTTGATGTAAAAAGAGGCCAAAGTAGAAACCCGTACATACTTTGAAACAAAGCAAGGTATCATAGCAGTAATAATAGCATCCCATAATAGATGATCCTATTGTGTCCCAAACTGGAATCTTCAGAACCTAGTGTCGAACAGCATCAGAACTAATGATACTTATTAGCAAAACTGCTGTTCAGTAAATGCAGACTATTTATCAAAATAAATGAAAACACTAATTTCAGTTATAATTTAACTAAATTTGGGGAAAAAAAGGAAAAAAAGAATGTTAAAAAGAAAAGACTCTAAAACATCATCCAGAAAAAGGTCACCTTATCTAAAGGAAGAATAAATGTGAGACCATGATCACTTGATTGCCTCTGTTTAACCTTTGGCTCCTTTAATATCCTCAGCAAAGTTGACTTTTTCACAAATATGTAGATTATTCAGATAATATGTTACATTTTTACTTTAACAGTTTTCCTGATCTAGGCACTTCAAATATTTTTTTTCTTTTCCTTAGAGTAAATGGCTTCCGTTTTGATCCTGATTCACCAGTACCTCATAACTAGCTGTTTCTCTCTGTATAGGGAAGGAGGAAGATGATGAAACTCCTGTGCTAGTTTCTCCCATCTTTTCATCATCACTCAAAGACATTGTTAGCAAAGTAGCCACTCAGAAACAAGACAATACACCATTGTTCTCTTTAATTTTTGTAGGACAATTAGGGGCCTAAGTCTAATCCCTACCAGTTTAATTTCTCATTACTTCTGCTTTCCCTGAAACCCTTGTGGAATTATGTTAAAAGTGTTTTACCTGGCTTTCCAGGAAAACAAGGTATATACAATCATACTGTCAGTTTATGTTCCCATCTCAGGTGATTTTAGCTTCTTCCTAGCAAAGCTTAGACTTTAGACTTAGGAAAGTATTTTTCTCCATTTTTTACTTGCATTATTTTAGACAAGCCATTACATAAAATGTTCATTTTCATAGGCAGGAAGATTCCGTTACGAGGAATCTCAAGAGACCTTGCAACATGTCTCCTTACTCAAAGCAAATGCTTCAGAACTATAGTAATTCAGGCTTCATTTCTGCAAGACATTTATGCATAGGTGTCATTTGCGTAATAAAGAATGAAGTACACATTTAAACTCTTTTACTTGAAGCCAAATCCATCCTTTCACTACTTTTAAGGCTTATGTCCAAAATACATCTCTCTTATGAACTGTAACACTGCCTGAAAAGATGAAATGTAGTAATAAAGGATGAAGGAACCTGTTGAGAAAAAGTAACTGTGAAGGATACATAGTCCTCTTAGGATCCGTAGGAAGTATTAACCATGATATTGTAATAATATGGAAAGAGTTCAATAAACAGTGACCATCATTTCAGAATCAAATTAAGCTGAGTTCCTTTGACTGATAGACTTCTAAATCACCCAGGCTTCTCAGCACTTTCCCCAATAAACACTCCCAATTATTTTCCCTGCAAGTTAAGAGAATCTAGCCATTAGATCTGTAATGTAATTATTTAACTACTTAGTGTAATATGTAGCACTGATGTCATTTGGGATTTGGAGGCAATTTCATTTTAAACCTTTTGTAAAATATTCTCAGACTTCTTGATGTACAGAAAAGAGCAGACAATTTCCTATAAAAAAGAATTTAATATAGGGGCATATTTTCCATATTCAAATGTTAGGGTCCTTTAGAGACTGTGCCTTGGTACTACCCATCAGTTTTGCCTGACTTGTTTAATTGGTACTCTGGAATATTATAGAATAGGAAGAAAAGTCTCCTTTCAGAGAAAGTGAAAGTAATAATCTTGCAAAATCTTGGTATTTTTGCTTTTCTATTACTCTTTTCAGGGTTTGAATTGTTCTAGTGTTTGGAAGGAAGTTGCTTACAGGGAATGCTTGTCTGTAGATAGAAGTGAAATTTTCCTCTTGGTTCATAATATGAAGTCAGGGTTTTGGTGATTGTATCTATCATTTAAAATGGACAGAATAGAGTGAGGCTGCTAAAAACCGCAGATGTGCAATCCGAGTAAGTAACTTTTTACTGATTTTCACTACTTTATTCACCAGGTCTTTTGTTGAGCATTTTGTATTATGAGTACTTAATTTGTGAATCTGCGCCACTAGGCACAGGTCTTAGTAGGTCTATTAGCACACCATCAAGCCTTAAAAAGATTCTAGTTTATCAATGACATTTTAAAAATATATGTTCACGATCCTTCAGTCAGCCAGAGATATTTGCAAAGAACGTTAAGATCGCTGCTTCTATCCATTACCAGACCACACAAGCACTTACTGCAAAGCTGTTTAAATACATTGGGTGAAATCTAGACATGGTGTGTAGAGGTGCAACTCAACTGGTTCATATACATTGATGTCTAGGCTTTGGATTTATTTTGGTAATCCTTTTAGGTAGTTTTTCATGGTTGCCAGATTAAGACCTGTGAAGTCCCCAGATGGAACAGACACCATCTTTAAAAAAAGCAGTAACATCACCAAGGAAGTACAAGATGACAGCATTTTTATATCTTCTAAGCAGAATAGTTGTATGTTCCATTGTTTACCACAGCATAGTACAAAAGAAATGAAGCTCTCACAAGACAACTAATGATACTGCTTGTCACTTGGGTTAGTTGAATACAGAATCAGCTACTGAAACACAAATATATCAAAGTAATCAAACATATAAAGTAAACTCGAGTAGAACAACTTAGGGCTTGTTGAAAATATTTACCCTAACTAAACCTGCTTTCAGTTAATAGTTTCTTCCTTCTGTCCACGGAACATTTCCAGCACACAGACAGGTTATTAAATGTTTTTATTGAGAGCGTTCTGAATATCTTTTACTATTTTTTATGTGCATAATCTTACTTACCTTCACCTATGTACTTTCCATATCTGAAATGAAGTACTTGCCTGTTAACCTTAGTACCATTAGTGAGAGGAAGACTTTTTGTTTGTTTGAATAAGTTTTATGAGCACAGTTTAGATGTGGATGACAGCAGGAGTACATACTGGCCTGTGCATTTATCCATACACAGAAAAATATTGGAAATTAGATTTTTACTTAGAAATTTACAATTTTACATTAAAACATTAAAAAACAGGAAAAATTGGATGTGCAGAAAATCGTAAAAGGTTTGGACTTTTGTCATTTAGAGTGTCCCCATGTTGACATAATGACTGCTTACTTTGTAATATTTGTAGGCCTAATATAATGATGTAGCAGTTTTTCCCTTCTTGATTTCTTCTTCTGCCTCTATAAACCCCAACATTTGTGGAGGTGAGTCGGTCTTACACATAAAGTGAAGCATAAACCAGGAAATCTTGTTATTACCCACTGGCAAAACATAACTTATTATTTCTAAAAGGGACACACTGGCTTTTGAACCTCAGCCCAGTTATACCACCCACTAGCTGGCAGTAGTAAGGTAAGCTTCTCAGTTTTACATTCTGCTGTAGTTTGTCAGTAATTGTATATTGGATCCAGCTAAGGGTAGGGTGGTACAAGAAGGAAGCCTGAGCGTGGACTGGGTAGCTCATCCCTACCAGTGGCCGCCACCACAGCAGCATGGAGAGACCATGGCCAGCATCCACAAAGCCTCACCACGGCTGTGCACAGTGTCTAGGAAGCCACAGCTCTTCCCACACAGCTTTGTACTGTAGCAATTTAAAGGCAACTTCTGTTGACTGCAAACATTAGCATTGCTTCAGCTAGTCTCACATTCTGGTGCGAGTGTCTATCACCATAAAAAGATCCTCTGTTTCTTGTCTGTTTTTAAATATGCAGTCGTGCAGTCATGCTGCCCGTTCCTGCTGAGCCTTACACTTATCTACTTGTAAGTGGCACTGAAAATGGCACAGGCTGTGCTCAGGAAATGCGCCAGTTTAAACACATTCAATTTGCCTTCAGTTTCTGTGGAAATTTAATCCCTTAAATTTTAATTCTGAAATATCTCAAATGTTTTTCTTTCTTTTTTATACAGGGTGAAAAAAAGATCAGATTTAACAAGTGCCTTTAAATTAGAACCTCTTTACCTGCAGCATCATCATCAGGAGTCTGGTAATTTTATAATTAAATGAGATTATTATTATTATTTTGTTTGCACACTGATATTTTATGGAAAAAAATAGTTAGGATGAAAACTGAAATTCTTAAAACTGCCTAGGTTGTTTAGGAGCCTATTTCCACTTTCAGAGTGCCCTAGGGAGTTAAGCTTATTAAAGTGCAAACAAGTCTAGTGAGACTTTAGTTAGTATAAAAGGAAATTAAGGGAAAGCCATTTTATAATGCATTATATTAATACTTTTGTATTGGGATTTCCCCAGCTCCAGACTTACCACTGACTCTTTGTGGGAGCATTGAGAAAATTCTTAACGTTCTTTTGGCAGTCAGATAAACATAGTATTGGTTGCTGTGTATTGAGTGGCTTGACCTGCCTGCCTCAACATACCTTTCTTCAGAATGGTATCAAGATCTGATTTGGTTCTGGGGTTTCTAAAACCTGTGACCTTTTTTTCTTAGCTATTCACGCAAGCTCTGATTAAAATTTTCAAAGACCTGTGTCAGGAGCAAACACTCCTTTGAAACCACAAAGAAGGGATGAGCTATGGTTGATACCTGTGCTCTGTTTTGAGTGGTAGCTATCTGGGACATTATCATGTTGCTCTCGTGTTCTTACATGGACTGCAGAGAAGGCAGTAAGTGCAGACTATCTGTCCTGTACAAAACACTCATGAAAGCTCTTCACAAAATGCTCACAAAGTACTTTGAAATCTTAGGCACTGCACAAAGCTCCTTAATGGATTAGTGATGCTCCTTGCATATACCTAGCAACTGCAGAGTGGCATTTGCCATCCTGAAGCCTGCTTTTACACATTCAGTTATTAACTGATTAATTGTGAAGAAAGTCACGGTAGTGCAGTGTGAACATTTTGCGCAAGTTCACTTATAACATTTCCAAGAGGGTAAATCGCATGTGGATGTTCATACCATTTACTCCATCTCATATCTTTCCTGGAATTGCTTGTGCTGATCTGTGTTCAGAAGCGTATCCTGAGTACTTTTATCTTCTCTCTGTTATGGCTATGAATTCATTGACATTCAAATTAATACCATCTAGAATTCCACCATTCACTAAAAAGCCCTAGGAAAAATGGATTCCTGTGTCTTAATCCTGAATTGGCATAAATTGTACATTTTATTATTTTTCTGTATTTCCAAGCAATGCAAATAGAAAACAGCGCAATAAAGAGGAGAGTGCAGTAACTCTGGCGCTGAGGTTCACCCTCCAAGGGCTAGAATTGTTAAGAAAAAAATAAATACTGTTTTTTTTCCTTTAAAAATGAAAAATAAAAGTTCTAGCGAATGCACTTAAGTCACTAGCTTTTACTTAACATACATGAAAAATATTTCTCTTCAGGAAAAAAAGTCCAAGCTTAACTAAAGTGAAGGTATGTCATTGTGACAACTGGCAGTGCTGATACAAGAACCTTGGGTCTTCCCTAGGTTAAATAACACCAGAAGAAAGTAAAAACTTTCTTGAAACTAGGTGGTTTCAGTAAGGCCACCTACTTTATATGAAAACTTTATCTCCCCAGTTGGATAGTAAGTTGTTCAGCCTTCCTCTTGCTGTCAGAAGTTGTGATAGCTTGTTAGGCAATCTGGACATAACGATTTCAAAGAGATTAGCTGATTGCTGGCAGTCTAGTGATGCTAATTTTTATTATGCTCTATTCTGATTTGATATCAATTTTCCAAAGAGCTGGACAACACTTTTCAAATGCAAATGCCTCTAGTTAAACTGCTTAATCCAATCCACACTTAGGACTTCAATAAATGTAGCCAAATTTGCAAAGGTGCTTGGCTGTTTATCCCTGTGTGATTTGTGGGATGTCAGCCCCCCTGGAAATGTGACTTGTCTAATGGAGGGTCTTATTTTCTGAGTATATCTCGGGTCTGAGAGTTCCCATCATGGTTTACAAGGCAAATGAAGTAGCATTTCTGAATTCGCTCATCTCTCACTCAAGAATTTAAATGAGCAGAAAAATATCTCTATCTGTGAGCAATTACTCTTAATAACCATATGGCAATTATGTATGCCCCCAAGGGGAAAGTCTTTATTTTGTCATTAATTATAATTTTATGTGATTTGCATCATCACACCAGGAAGATTATACTAGCTTGCCTGGCAACTCAGGATATAGGTCAAATCCTAATAGCAGTGTTAGAAGAATGCAGCTTTATACTCTATTGTGAGTGCCACATACGCTCCCACAATGCAATTCCTCCTGGTTAAATACAGATGTAAGACTAAGGCTTGTAATCAAGGACTAATCTTTGATTGCATTCTGCTTCACAGCTTGTGAAAGGTGTTGTTGTGGATCATTAGACATAGCCCCTTACGGGAGCGTAGGATTATTTATCTGTCACCAGTTGCTTTACTCCTTTGCTACCAGTCTTGCAGCCATCAAACAAATATGGCTGCTGCAATGCAGAAGAATGCAAATGTTATGAGATTACCGCATCACCGAGCTGAGCAACCACGTTTATTTTCTGAAGCCCAGGAACAGGTTAATGATTGTTGATTGTTGTGTGGGTTGGGGTTTGTTTTGTATTTTTTTTCATTTGCAAAATAACCTAGTAAGAGGTTAAAGAACCAAATGGCTATATGTTGCAGGGAGGAAGGACCATGTGTTTTCCTGTTTTGGCCGTGTACATGAGAGAACATTGGCAAGAGAGCTTGTAATATGAGAAATGTTATAATGAGTCTTTTTTTTTTATGACTAGAAAATATAAAGGCTTAAGAATTATGTAAACAACATAGACTGTCAAATTCAGAAGCTACAGTTCTATATAGTGCCTTGCCATTCGCAATTCCAGGAGCACTTATACCGCACTTTCCCATGGAATTTAATTACATACTTTCCTGTGAAGCTTGTAGTCCACGGCAGAGTAATAAAGCAGAATAAGAAAGCTAAGCAGATGCTTCCACATTTTCCTAAAAAGTGCTTTAACTTTTACGTTAGTTTAATTTCTGCCACTGGCTCACGGCACGTAATCCAGTTTTATGTTACAGTTTACTGTGAATTTGGTTTAATTACCTAATTCAAAGAAAAGGTAGATGCATCTTGATTCTCTGTGCTGGTATAAAAAATAACTAATGATGCCCTCTGCATGGCCACCCTGGACTGCTTTGTGGCTTGGTCAATCTGTTTGTAAGGGTCTTTCACTACATCAAATGAAAAGCCATTAAAAAATGCAGAATACTATTCTCCAGGCAGGAAGATGTCAATTCTGACTCAAATTTTCCAGTCACTTACTAGACATGCTGATGAATTAGTAACAAATATATGAATGAATGTGAAAGGTATTTAGAAGTGGATTATTTTAAAGTGTGACCAGTTCACTAGGGTAAAGGTGGTGACATTTCACAGCAGCGAATGAGTGATGAAGTGAGTTTGGGGATTCTGCAAACTGTGTAAAACAAAATTAATACTAGTTGTTTTATCTACCACTTCTTTTCCATACAGCAGGAAAATAAGCACAGCATTTAGTCCATCATCTCCACAGTATCCGCAGTAGAACAGAAAGGAAATTGTGTTTCTTCTCCTGTAAACTGTTTAATTTGTTCGTGGTATATTCTGACTAGCTAAGGAATAAGCTTATTACAAGCACCTTCATTTTGCATGCTGCCAAGTATCCTACTAGATATTTAGTGGTCCTGGTGATACTGAAGTGTGTAGAAAACAGGATACGTAAGATACAGCTTTTTTAATAACATTAGATGATTGAAGGCTTTCACTGTTGTGATGAAGCAATGTGAATATTTTTTGTTTAACTTCCAGGCCTTGTGACAGATTATCGGGTAAGTACAGCATCAATGTAATAATTATAGTATTACTTGTATATAATGATATTTTCAGGACTTCTCTTTTCCCTTACTATCATAAACCTCAAAACTTTAATGTTTCCTTCCAGGAAGGATGCAGCTTGCTAAATTGTTAACATACCTCAAGCTGCAACTTTAAACTCTATTTTTTGAAAAAAAATGTTTAAAGGCTAAAATTGTCTTGTATGTGCAATATCTCAAGGTTTAGGCAGTAGAAAGAAATGCCCTAAAGATACATTTTTTTTCCTAACATAGTGAATAATACATTTTTTAAAAAAATCATATGTGTTTTAGTCTTTAACCAACAGAAACATTGTTTTGAAATAGAAAATAGGCCTGTCATTGTAGGTGCTAGTCCCACAAACTGTAAAGAACCTAATGTACATGAGCTTCTGAGATACTTATTTTTCTAAAGCTTTTGAGGGGAAAAGCCTTGTAACCCTTCCATTCTGACACCAACCTCCTTTTCCAATTTTAATTTGAAAACTTTGAGTATTAAACAGTCACACCAGGGCATTAACTAAGAATAGAGATTTTTACTATTACATGAATCATTTCTATCAACTGCCTATAGGATGTGGCAATGTGGTATGCTTCAGGATCATTGTAGAATGTATAGTTTCTGCAGTATCACTGCAAGGGTGACTTCTAACACGGGTGCCCTCCCTTCTCCCTGCCTTGCAGCACTGGCAAATCCCCCTGGGCAGGAGGTTCCGCTCCCTGAAGCTCTGGTTCGTGCTGAGGATGTATGGGGTCACAGGGCTGCAGGAGCACATCCGCAAGGTGACTGGAATTTGCTTTCTTGGGTAATCTGTGGTGGGACAGCAAGGGAAAGTGAGCTGGCTACCGATCTACTTTCCATGACTTCTGTACACATCAGAAAGCACAGGCAACAGCTTTAGCCAGCTCAGGTCAAGAGGGGTACTGCTTATTTGTCCCATGTAGCGTCTCAATTTCATATCACGGCAGGATCAAAACCGTCATCCATTTTGTATTTATCTTTAGGGAAGGCACGTCTAGGAATTTGGAACTTCTACGCTGTGGACCATAGTTCCCTCTCAAATTAAGCCAGAGCATATCCATAGTTTTATTATTTGTTTCCTGTTTAAAACACATCTTAAAAAAAAAAAAAAAAAATGTGTACAATTCACAGTTCGTTAACATTGTTATGGATAAGTACTAAGTTTGTTCTTGATGTAAAAAGAAGGAATTGTTTTATCACGAAAAACCACATCTGGCACCAGCCTAAGTTATATATATACTTCCTCTGTAGCAATAAAGTCAAATTCAAACTTACCTTTCATCTTTATGAAGTTTAGGGAAACTTCTAGTGAGGGGAGATCCATGACATAGCTCTAAATATTTACAAAAATATCCATTAGCTAAGGGTCTTGTCTAGTATACCAAACTCCCTGCAGGCGCTCATTCCTTCCTATTGTGGTACTGAACAGATTAATTCCCAAGAAAGGCTTTTTCCACTGTTGTAAAATCACTGCATGAGGAAGTCTCTTTTGATTTGGAAAGGTTTGGAAGGGTATCCTCTTTGCTTCTAATCAGATTTTTATCCTTAATGAGGATTTCAGAAATAAATTTTGACAACAGTGGCAATCCTGATGTTATCCTTGTGACAATCTGATACATATCAATCCAATGAAAAATTGATACCAGGTTTGTTATTGCTTTACTAGGCTACCATTACAGTTTCTAGTGGGATTCTCTCTCAGGTTAGAATTCTGGAGACTGCAATTATTTCAATATGGTACCAAGTTTTTAAGTAGAACTAAATCTCCCACTCAGAAAATAGAGGGTTGGAAGCCTCGTATCCATTACATGGCCTTTTATCAGGCTAGTTTCCACAGGTCAGTGTTTTTACACTCAACAAGTTCCCTCTTCCCTTGTCTCACAGACATTTCTCTGACTGTCCAACTAAAAAGTGCTTGTTGTCCTATAATCATAGGCTGAAGACCAGGTTTTTATATTTCCTTTGACAATACAGTTCAGGAAAGCTGAGCAAATCAATCTTTTCTTAAAGATACTGACTCCAAAGTAAAACTCGAATATATTCCTTTATTTGTAAAGGTAATTCAGACAGTTAGATTTCCAAGGTCTTGTTGAATTGGGAGTGTATGTTTAGTATTTCATTAAGGACTAAATAGTTCCATGATAATACAGAAAAAAATAAGTTACGACATTACGTTTCCAACTTTGAAAGGGCAAAAGGGGTAATTGCATGCAGAATTTGGCTCATGTATACATCTGTCAAACTGGAACCATTATGTTAGTTTCTCCTTGACATTCCCCCACCCTCCTGGATGAATGCTGATTAAATTCAGTGGGTTCCAAAGCAGTTTTAAAAAAAAAAAGTCATTTCTATCTCCAGCAATTTTCTGTTGAACTTAAATTTCAATAAATAATTGTATTTCATTTCCTCCCTGCTCTAGAAGAATTTAAGATACCTCTTGCGAGTTTGCAGACATGTTGGTAAAGTTTTATCAGTAGCTGCAAATAACAGTTATAAATGCGTTTCCTATCTTGCACATTTTCCTCTCTTCTCAGGTATTACCTTGGGTTTCAGATAGATTATGATGACTTTTCTTTTAGTAGTGTAGTAATGAGGCATGTAAGACAGCCTGACACTGGTTTAGGTTTTCAAACCTATAGATAAGTTTCCAAATGAAAAGTGGTTCGAAATTTAACTTCACTTGTTACTGTCACTTTACCGTTGCTTATCCCAGCACTTGGCATTGAAGAGTTGCTTTCTTCTAAACATGGTGTAGCATCTTGCAAGGAATTAACAGCTTTTATATTCCCATTGCTGACAAAAGCAGTCCTTGAAGAGAATAGCTGATACTGTATCTTGTGTACTTGGAACTTTTAGCTGGGTTTTAAACCCCTGTAGTTGCCAGAATTATTTCTGAAGCTGCATTTTATTACAGCGGGTGATTGAGTGGACGCAGGTAGAATGAGACCTAGGAACAGTGGCAGAAGCAGGTATTGCAGCCTTCAAGGGGCGAGCTGAGTGGCTGGAGCTGGGGAAACGGGAAGAAGTGCTCTCCCTGTTGTATCATTAAGGACTTGCCCCAGGGAAAGGGCCACAGAGTCAGGCAGAAGAGCAGAGGTTTGAAACAGCTCCTTGGGCTGGAACCTGGGGAGGGGGAGGCCTACAACTGGGATGTAGCTTGCACTCATATGCCACATAGTTTCATCCATCAACATACCTGTGTTTAGGGCATGTCATTGCTCTTCATGCTATACAATAGCAACTAAGGCATGTCTGTTCAGATGCAGGGCTGGGCCTTTTTGAGAGATTTGAGACCTCAGGTTTCAATTCCTTTCTAAGCTTATAAAAATCGCAATATAGATGCTGTGATAACCTAGAAAAAAAAAAGATACTTCAGCTCCTAAGTGACAGAAAATTGTAGGAAGATTTATCCAGTGTTTGTAGACTTCTAGTTAGGCTTCTTTTGTGCAACCAGCTGTTACTTATAAAGTGATTTTAGATTTTCAATAGTGATAAGCTTCTGACATGATATAGAGGGAAAAGACCACTGAGTATCCTTAAGAAGCCATCCTATTTGCTGTGTGATTAGCAAGCTTCTATATGGAAGACCAAAGAGATCTGCAACTATCTAAACAATTCTTTTTGTTTCAGATGTAAACTGCCACAAAAACTTATTTGTCTCTTTTTCCTTTTTTCCTCTTTTATTAGTATGTTTTAAGAAGAAGATGTTTGTTACGTTTGCAGCCTTAAGGGCTGCATCACAATGACTAGATAACCACCGCAACCTGGCATTTGCTGGTACTGAGGAAGGCATTTAGGAACTAAAATATTCCTGGGAGATGAGAATATGTGACTTGGATTTAGATACAGTAACTTTTTTTGTTTTCCAAACCTTCCAGTTATGCACTCTTTTCCTACACAACATATAATATTAACCTGTTGCAAAGTATAGGTTTTAAAGTAGTGGTGAAGGAGAGGACAGTCATCTCTGAAGGATGTGGGGAGAGAAAAATACAAATTTTGGAGGTAAGTCCCAAAGCCACAGAGAAGATGTGCAAACAGGGCAAAACCAACAACAATAACAGTCTTCTGGACTGATTCCAAACACTCAAGAGTGAGTATAAATGTGAAACCCAAATGGCCCATTTGTAAATGGCCCATTTGCCAACTGCTGGACCATCTACTACTCCTTTATTAGTTAAGTCCTCTCAGAGCTCAGAAGTAATTTGTGAAATTTAGCAGTTGATGTTTTTGTATGTGATCCCCATGAACATTCTGACTCAGAGGCATCCTCTGTAGGACCAGAAGAAATCAGTGTACTGGGGCCTTCTTTCTTCACTGAGGATAGTGAATTCCATTAAAAATTAACTGCAGAGACCAAGAAACTGGAACTGTAGAGAACAGCAATGCTAGGAACAGCATTTCAGCTTGGGGGTAGCCCAGTTCAAGTGGCTCTTGAGAGGACTCTTTTGACAGCATTTTCCTTCAGAGTGTAGTGGGCTGCAAGCTCAGGCAGGCAGAGACATGAAATCTATAGGAAGAGTATGAAGTGATTGAGGCTAGGCAGCTATGCTTATTTGCATATACATAGTAATGTACACTGATGCTTCAGGGAAGCTCCCTTCAATCAAAAACCATTTTAGTTCTTCAAGGCTTTGCCCAAAAATCAAAACTCAGTTTAAACACCTCACTGCAGAAGCATTTGTATTTATACATATACATTCACGGATTTTTTAAAAATAGGGACCGCATCCTAATGCCTAACAATTTTACTGCTCCTATAGTGCAGTGATTACATAACACACATTTCCCTTAATCCTGAAAACCCAAATGGATTTGGTCCCTTCCTTTTTTCCCTTCTCACTGCAGAAGAGCAATGGTTATTTACCTGGGATAGGTAATGATACACAAAAGTTCCTTACAAACTTCTTTTCTTCAATCTGCCAGATTTCATTGTGAAGAGAAGGGCTGATATTCTGTTCCTATATACCAAGACTTTTCAGGCCACTAACACAGTTCATGCAATTCCTCTTCCGGAATGCATGCGATAAAGGGATTGTCCAAATGATAGTGCAAGAAACAGTATGTGAGTTGGCTTGTGTACATCTACTTTTTTGTTAAATTACGTAACAGTGATAATAAAATAATTTTTAAAGGTTAAATAATATTTGAACATCAAGTTTAATTTAATGGTGCTAGGGACACAGCGTGACACAAATGTCAAAATCAAAAGCATTCATAGGGTTAAAATAGCCATAGATCAGGCTTGGTGTGTAGACCTTCAGCAGAAAACTGAGAACAGCCTCTCAGTTTTTACCTCTCCTTCTTGGTTTCAGTGCCCACAGTGCTCCAAACAGGACTTTATTTTCACAATTTCCTTGCCCGCCTGGAAAAGTTGAAGTGCCAAAGCCACACGTGCCCTCCTGGGAGTTACTGCCATGCTCATGTCCAGAGTGTGGGTACAGCTCTCGGACTCACAAGGGCAGGTGTGATACCTTAAAAGCCCTTTGGTTTTAGAGTTTGAACTTCCAGGCTTAATAATGTTTAACGTCATTGGGTTTAATTATGTTCGATTGCAGTAATATTTGTAAAAGCAATTCAGAATAATAGCTTATAGTTCAAAGGTGCAGGGCCTTGGGTAAGTGTGTTAAACAAAGCTATTACAGGTGAAACTTCAGTTAAATATCCTCTTTCCTTTCCAATATAATTTTATTTCTAGCTATAGTTCTGTATAATCAAAGCACTTGGTGCCCCCCGGTGGCTTCACAAATTATTGCTACTTGTTAAGACTTGCTATGGGTAAAAGTATTTACATCCAGACATGAATACAAAATTCTTCCGGAATTTTGATTTGTGTTTTACTGAATATTTCTATTTTTCCTTGCTTTTATTTCGTTAAAATTCCCGAAAAATCCTTTAGTGCAAAAAGTGGACCAAAAAACCTGCTATAGAATGTACAGCACGGGTTTGTACGTGTCTTGTACAAACAGCTCGCAGTAAGCCAAATCGCAAATTTTTGTTTTATTCAGTTCTTACCCAGATCAGTTCAGTCAGTGATTATATTCAGCTGAACATTTGTGAAATTCTCATCTCATTGAACATGATTTTTTTTTTATGGCTTTGATTTCCAAGACTCGTATATACAGTGTGAAATTTTGCGGAGCTGTGTAAAATACATCAGTTTGATTAAGGCCATCAGGATAGAAGAAGACAGTACAGGATCTTTACCACACATATACATACTTCACATACGTTTTCCGTGCACTTATGCATACAAGTATCTGTATGTATATATATATATATACTTCTGGTTGGTTTTCATAGCTGAAAAATCATGCTGTTTATATTAGCAGAACATTCAAATGCCTTGGAATGGATTGGGCATTTTATTGGTCTCATTCCTGACTAAAAGAGCTTTCAGTCTAATTTTAGAGGGAGAGGATAAATGGATGTAACAAACAACAGAGAGGAAGTGGTAACAACAGTCAGATTGGCTGCTTGCACTGGGTACCAGTGTGCCCAATATGAAGGTTTTGCAGCGATGTTTTGATTCAATATAAACAATGTTTTTTTATTTTAAGAAATCAACAAACATCAGAAAGCTATGATTAAGATTGCAAAGTGTGTTGGTTTTGGCTTTTGTTTTGTTTTGTTTTTCTTTTCTTTTTTTTCCTGTAATTTCTGTTTTGCCTTGTTTGTGCCTTTTTGGAAGAAGTTCCTGTGCGATGAAGCATTCCGCATCTAACCCTGGCCCAAAGTGAAATGTTTCATTGTTGTTTGCTATCTGTCCTTGAACTTGCAAAAAGGCAAAGTGCAAAAGCAGGAAAATACCTGGGCTTAGTTGTTTATTTTTGTAAAATTGTTTACAATCATAAATATATAAAAGCTAAGGAACTTTAAAATATCATTTTATGATGTTGCTGATGATTTTTGGTGTAGGCTGGCTATTGCATGAAGACAAACTGTACTTCTAATAGCTCATTGCTGTTGCCATCTTATCTTTTTTTTTTTTTTTTCCTTAGAGTAGTGAGCACTAAACTGGTGATAGCCAGTGAGAGCGGGGCTGGATAAGGTACCACAGGCACCTGATGAGGATTAGGGGTTCTTTTTTTCCCAAGTGCTTTTGAATTCATTTTCTGTTTGGAAGAAAACAAAATGTGGTATGAGTTTGCAAGCCTCATTGACTGATGTTAAGACTTCCTAGCTGGTTGTTAGTATGCCTGTTGGTGTTTTTCCTATTTGCTTCATTTTGGAAGAGCACTGGTTTCCTTGCTTAAAAGTAATTGCTCTGCTTGGTGTCTAATGTAATTCCTTTTTCCTCAGTAACTTCTGAACAGGTTGGCTGAGATTTGCTATCCCTTTTCTTGATTATACTGCCATCACCTTTCTGAACCTGAGCACCCAGGTCAGAAGAGTGAGCAAGTTCTCCACTTCTTCACAGTTATTCTCATATTAAGTGAACTATTCTAAAAAGTGTATCTTTCAGCTTATTTTGCACTGGAATTGTGATCATTTTCTCTCTCTCTCTATCAGTGCATCTCCCCCTTTCTGCACAGTAACTTGTGGACTCTTTAGCCATTCCCAGCCAAAACTGACAGGGGTAGAAAACCTAAAGAAGAATCATTACAATTATTTACTATTAGTATGGTATCATATAGACCTGTGCCGAAATGTTTCATTAAGAAACAGACTAGTACTGCCTAAGATAGACTAGGCTACTAATATAGTAACGGCTCAATATGGTCTCTGGAAGTCATAAACAGGAGATGAGTTGACATAAACAGATGGTGATATGTGAATATTATCACATATCAGAAGAGGAAACAGGGAAAAGAGACTAGAGTTGGAAACAATTTAGCACATCTTTTCTGTTGATGAATCAAACTTATACAATGCAGATCCTATCTTTCTCTTCTCAGCACGTCGGGCTGTCACATCAGTTTGAACATTTCGTCCTTCAGGATGAAAGATTTGAGATCTGTGCAGAGGTTGTCTTGGGACTAGTGTGTTTTCGGCTGAAGGTAAGGCAGCTGAGACCTCCTATTTCTTCTGTCATGTTTTATAGCAATATAATAACCTGCAATTGAATATAGTCTTCGTAGTTAATAAACCCAATTATTTTTTAAGGAAAGTAAAGGGAGTTAATGTAGATCAAAGCAGATTAAAGAAAGAAGCTTAAGATGATTTTGTTAAAAATTAATCAATGCTGAAGACAATTTAAGCATATTAGGTTAAGGAAATATATAGCCAAGGCAAACAAAGGTCTACCGAGTCATACAAAATGGCTGTTATATTTTTTGTTCGATGAAGGTGGTTGTTTTAATATATTTCCCTAGACATTTGTATACGATGTTTGAGTGTAGGTGTGTGTGCTACGTGTTTCTTGTCAATTTAATTTTATATGTGTGTATATTTCGTTTATATTTTATATGTTTAATTTTTGTATTTTATTTAGTTATATGTGTATATATTTAATATCCAATTTTATATATGCATATAATGACTATTATAGATGAAGATAAACTAGTAATGTATTCTTTATAGAATACATTTTCATTTATAAAATCCTACAGTCTGACTGGGCAAATCGGAGCAAAATATGAGTAAGAACAGGTTGCATGGGAAGCCAGCTTCCCAACTGCCCTTGGCCCTGGTCTGCTTTTTTTTGCTGAACACAATCCTTTTTCCCCTCTTGGCCTTTTGTTCCCTAAAATCTCTGTAAGTGCCAAGTTCATTGATGTAGAGACCTTGCCTGACAGGAACTAGAAAACTCACTCTGCACCCAGAGCATATGAGCTGTAGTAGCTGGGACAGCTCACTTGCTTAATCAGACATTAAAAGGGGATCAGGATCTTATTTTATTTAAAGAACTCATTTAATAGAGGAGCTTGCAACTAAAGCCTCTATAAAGGGCTGGATTGTAACACTGAATCTGAACACCAAGCAGTAATAATAACAGCACTGGTGTTTTCTAGTTCACATGATACCTAAATGAGCTTTTAGCTTTTCTGAAGGCTCACAAGCACCTCTTGGCTCCTTCTGGGTAGTGTGGTGTTACTGCTTTTCACAAATTATTTTCTGAGTCATTCAGTTCCCCTGATACCTGAGTTTGATGCAATTGGCTGAAGGGGCCAGCGAATCTTTAACAATAAGGTAATGGTGGCATAGGTTCTGGTATAGGAAAATGGTTTTGTTTGAATTTATGTTGTTTAAAATAAAAGGAAAAAAAGATCTGTTGCTAGTGGATCCTACAAATGACAGAATGTGGAGTTTTTCCAGGAAGTGGAAACATGAATATAATTTCTTTCCTAACAAGAACTTTTAAAGGATTTTGAGGAATAGGTTCTGTGGCTTTTATTGCTCAATAGCAAGATGTTGGTTGTAGTCTGCTCTCTCACATGGAACAAGCAAACGCTAGTTTTGCAGATCCAGAGACAGCTGTTAGTCAGTGCTCCACATTTACTTGAAAGGAAAAGTGCTGGTGAAATAGAGCATAGCAACGCAGGAATTGTCACTTTTGATCAGACCAGTAGTTGAGCTACATCTGTTCTGCTGTCCCTGATGATCCTGAGAAAGAAATCAGCTCAACAGGGAAAGGCAGTTTTACAATAGGAGGTAAAAACTTCTGGACAAGTTGTAAAGGTGTGATTCTGCTGGAAAGCAATGTTGAAACAGCAGTGTTTTCCTTGCTTGCCTTCCTGGTCCAGAAGAAGAAAACAAAACTAAGAAGCTTTTAAATGAAGAGCATTTTATAGTTATTTTTCCAGCTTTCTTTTCTTTTTAAATCACTCTTTCAAAAATTTTCCTGTGATTTATGTGATTCATATTGAAATGAATCTTAGAACACTTGTAACTGTGGTTACAGTAGGACTAAGGGGCAGGGGACTTGAACTATAACACTGAACAGCTGGAAAAGTGTGAAAGATTTTTCCTTTGTTCTTCAGAAATACTTTTTTATTTTTTTGCTTACCTGTAACTTAATTTTTTTGCCTTTCACACTGTTGAGCAGATGGACTAACAATCTGTGACTTTCATATTATAACTATTTCATCAAATGTATTGTGCCACAGGGTTAGTGTTTGGCCTCCTTGTCATGTCTGCAGATGAATGCAATTCAAGCTAGTTATTTCTCCAAGGGGGTGAGAATAGCGTCTTATTGAAGCTGACAGACTTGATCAGAGCTGGCTTCTCAAAGCTCTGGGAGAGGATTAGTCAATACTAACTTCAATTTGATGTGACACCTGAGTGTCACAGCAGCCCCTTGGTGCAGCTGTGAGAGTAGAACAGAAGATACATAAATCTGTCTCCTTCTTCCCCTCACCCCTGCCAAAGGTATTAACTCGACATCATATAACCACTTGTATTCCCTAAAAGTTAGTGCTGTGCATTTCATATTAAAGGCAAGGATCACCATTTTAATGATGGATTACCTCTGATAAGAAAACAGTATATCATTGTCACCAGTGACTGACTCATGATGGTTAGGGGCTTGCAAAACACCCAAATTGGTCCTTTTCTTTGTTGGGAACATTCAAGTTGCATAAATATCTCCAGAAGAGTAAGCCTAAGCCATGAATTTTAGGCTTTCATCCAAATTCCCTAACAACTTGTGCTGTCAGAACAAGGTTTTGACTTACCCTATTTCTTTTGAGATTTGATATTAAGAGTGTACGGCTGCTGTAAGGAAAATCCTCACATTCACTATTTGAGCACAAGGAGAACGAAGTACACTAGAAAGAGATAAAATTCAGTTCTGCATGCATGTAGAGTCCCTCTGACCTTCTGCAAGATATTTAACATTTATATCTTTGTTTCCTGGAATGCAGAAGACTGTTTACTTCCCATGGGAGGGTCAGTTGACCACATTTCTAAAATCCACCCCCCCAAAACACACTCTGTAGGATTTTGTGGTGGACACTTTCTATAGAACTTGAGGCAAATACTTTTTTACGGTTTCTATTGATAAAATGAAACTTACTTATGCCAGGAATATGTTACCTTAACTATTTCTTAATCAAGGGTAAGATTTCCATTTTCCTATTCAAAAGACTCTCTCACAGCAACCATGCTTAAGTGAAGACTGGAAGGTCTGTTTTAGAAATGTTAGTATAGCTCATTGCAGAACTTCCTCCCACATTTGTTTGATGAGATCTAACAAAGTATAATGAAATGGTTGCAATAATGGATGCTTTTACGTGAAGCTACATAGCTCATGACCTTAGGTCACAAAAAAGCAGTGAGATATCAGAAATGCCCCAGTGTGAACACTGCTTCTAAACCCCAGTTATTCCATAAATCTCTTTGTGGCTGAAAAACTCTTGCGCTGTCATCTTCTTGTAATCCTTTGATGGCAAAGCACTGAGAGATGAGAGGGTGGCTGCATGTTACCAGGGGTACTTGGGCTTGAGTGCTTGGTGGGATTTACATGTTCCAAACTTGCTTCTGAAATTCATCACCATATCCATTGAATCACAACTATTTCAGGGCTCAAATGAACTAAATAAGGCACTTCTTAAAAGCATAGATGAAGCCAAGAAGATTCATCTGGTTCCATGCCACCTGCGAGAGAAGTTTGTGCTACGTTTTGCCATTTGTTCCCGCACAGTGGAATCCGCCCACATCGAGTTTGCCTGGCAGCACATCTCACAGCTGGCAACTGATCTTCTGAAAACATGGGAACAAAACCACCACCAGCAGTAACGGCAGTGAAGTAAAGCAGTGAAGTAGCAGTGGGGAGGAGGTAATCAGCTGGCTTTCTCTGTGTTGCCAAGTTTTATTTTCGGGGCAGGTAGGAAAGTCAATTTATGAAGGAAAAAAACCAAAACCTGTTGTTATATAGCCCAGCTGCAATAGCAAAATCCTTGCCAGCAAGTTGTGTTGTAACCTTAGTCATTCCTTCTCTGTACTGTAGTTTGATCTTGCCTGTTTCCAGGATGCACATAGCCATGGGGGCTCTAGCTGTCGTTTCTTACCAGTTTGTAATCAAGAGCATCTGTTGAATGAGGCAACAGAAATTGAAGGGTTAGTGCTCCCTGTGTTGTCCCCATTAACCTCTAGCACACCCACCCCTTTCTTCAAAATTAATTTAACATTACTGTGACATCTGAAAGAATCCAAGTTGGGGGAAGTTCAGCAGCCTGGTTATAACACTGTTCCGGTCCTGAACAGGCAAATGTTGTCATGGGGCACTATCATCTCATGACATGCTTGCCAGACTGATTTTGTAAATGGAGTTAGGGCTTCAAGGCTTCCTTCATTATGTAGCCAGATCGGGGCAGGGGGGCAGTGAGCACAAATGAACACTAACTGTCCTTGCAGCAGGTTCTCTACTTTCTCCTACCAGGTTTGCTTTTAAAGCAGCCACTTTGCGAAATCTCAGCAGAGAGGTTATGCTGGCTATTGGTTTTCACTTTGATCATTCATAATGAGGCCTCCTAAAAGCTCCTTCTTAAGAGTTTTGTCAAAAGCCATGCACTACCTGGTATTCTGTATTTTTAACCAAGTTATGATAAGCAGTGATTACTTGAAAATACTCTGTAAGCTATGCTCTGTGAAATAGAGTTGTGATTTCTTTTTATGGCTACCATTCTGCTTCCTTTGTTCTGTAAGAAATCTTTGACAAAATGTGCTAAGAAATAGGATGATAAAAATGTTACTCTTTGTTTCTCAAATTAGCTAACAAACAAGAAAACAAAATACAATAAAAATAGAAATTAAGAGAACTAACCCTCAAAATGTGCTGTTGTGCCTGCATCAGTGGTTTTCTTCCATTAACAGTGATGCATGGAATCTGAAAATACTGGAAAACAGTTAACCTTCAGAGAAAGTCAAATAATGTGTACTTGGCACAAACCACTGATGCGTCATCCTGTGAAGGCAGGACCAGGAAAGAGGTGAAATTGAAGTCAGAAACACTATCTGACTTTAATAAGTACTTCTGCCACTTTGAAAATATCAATTCCAGGCAGTTATTTCTATGTAAATAAGAACAAAATAAATAGCCACTCCAAGAAAAACAATCTGTAGGATTCTTTCCTACATTTGCATTTGTTTTAATCTTTTCCTTTTGCTGCTTCTATTAGCTTCAGAAGCATCTTGAACAACTTGTACAATTATTCAGTTTGCGTCCTCCCTCCCTTGCAAGTATAATTCCTACATTTGGGAAATGGACCATGAAATGTGCACTGGGACAGTCAGTTTGGCACAGAGTCTGCTCCTACCCACTGTCTTTCCAGAAGAGATTAAAGAAGTTGACTATGGACCAGGTAGATTTTTCTGGTGATTCCCAATTACCTCACCCCTGCAGTGCAAACTGGGGAAGGATTAGCATTAATGTGTGTGCAAGTGGTACATAAGAGAAGTGCCTGAATCCTGAGACTTAGGATGGTGATTCAGCCGCTTCCCTGGGCAGCCTGTTCTAGTGCCAGACAACACTTTCAGCGAAAATTTTTTTGCCAATGTCCAACCTAAACCCCCCCGGTGCAACTTGAGCCATTTTCTCTTGTCCTAACAGTGCGTAGTAGCACAATGCAATAGATTGTCAGACTGAAGAGAGCAGAAAATACTGGTGGTCCTTTCCTTTCTCTGTTAATAGTTTTTTTTAAACAGCTTTATTCACTTCTCATGACTTGGGAAACAGTGTTCATCGGTAGCACATAAGGTCTGCTCTGATACAATTTTACAGCTTTTGTATTATGAAAACACTAGACTCTAGGAACCAGAGAAGAATTACATCTTCTCTATGAGACAGACCAGTGTTTTCTATGTGAAATATATAACTAGGTCGGTCCAGGAAAAAAAAAAATTGTACGTGAAATATAAAACTAGGTCTGTCCAGGAAAAAAAAAAAAAAAAAGAGATCAGATTGTGATCAAAGCTATCACAGAGTAAATCCAGGGTAATGCCACTGAAATGAAATGGAGTTGCTTTGGGCTTATGTGACTATAATTGAAATGAAAATCTAGCTAATAAGCATTGGGAAACAAATGCATATGGTAAGGCAACACTAGACTGGACATAAGAGGATTTTGGTGGAAATCCTCTCCATGGAAACCAGAGCAGAAGTGGATGATGCACTCCTGTGTGAGCCTCAAACCGCTATGGAACAGGGATATGCAGGAGGCATATCCAAACCCAGGAGAGGTGAAATGTTCCCAACAGCCCAGAATTAGACATAGGTCCCTCTAGATATTTGTGAGAAAATGTTGCCAGGACTGACATTCAGTTAAACACTTTTCAGCATATAGGTTATCAGTTTTAGAAGAGGCTGTTGTCCAGATAACAAAACTCCTCTTGGCAAAGAATTTAGGATAAGGATTAATTTAAAATATCATAAATGCAGTAAAAGTTAATTTATTTTTATTTTTAAAGAAGTGATGTAAGTAATTCTTCTAATAAACAGCAGTGACAAGACCCATGGAATTAACATGTTGCCATGGCTGGCCCAATACAGAAATCTGAAGTTCACAGTCCTAGTTTCTCTGAAACTCTGGTATGATTTGAATATGTCATTGGTGAAGGCCTTCTTAGGATTCAGTCTCTCATACTCTTTCTTCCCCCACATGATAATTCCTTTGGAGACTATTAATGTTAGGACATTGGAAAATGAAACTGGGCTATGTAATCAACTCAAGACTGAAAGTATTGAAAAGAACATTTTGAAAGTTAACTGTTGTGTCTGTTCTGTAGCTTTGCAGTGTACCCCTAAGTAAGAAACACTGTCTTTATGAATAGTTAATATGTGAACCTGGATTTACTGTGCCTTGTGTGCAAAAGCTAATACAGTCTGTGCCAATTAACACTGTTTGATGTTCAAGAGAATTACAAATCTCAGAATTGTACTGTAGTAGAATATACACGTCAAGGGAGACAGTGCGGCTACTAGAGGAGGAGAAAAAGTAACTTTTCAGTAACCATGCATATTTTTTTTTAAACTAGTAGAGTGCTAGCACAATACTTACATTCTTAATAATAATGAGAGGTTATAAATATATTTTATTACTGATGGTGAAATATTGAAAAGTATGTATTTATTAAACTATTGCTAATATATTGTACTCTGCATTATAATTATTAAATTTCTAATTTTCTCTTGCCTTTACCTATAAGATCCTGCTCCTGGTGGTTGTTGTTGTTGTCTCCTGTAAGGACACAGTATTTAATAAATAGTGCTCGCATCGTGGTTGCCTTACAACAGCAGTCTAAACCTGGAGACCTGCATAAACTTTAATTGCTCAAAGACAGGAGCAAATGAGAAACTAAACTAAGAACCCTGAAGACCAGGGTGCTGCAGGCAGATTAAATAACCATCAATGGACAATATCTACATAGCATATGTAGAGTTTGTATGACCTAAATGGAAAACTAGATATTTAGTGCTGTTAAATTATCATTTGTAAGCTGTCGAGTTCCTTTAAAGTCTGTATCCAAAGCCTACTAAACAGACATGTAGGTTTTAACTGGCAGCATTAATAAATGGAAACAAACCTGTGACTGTTGTCTATCTTGGCTTTTAACCAAGCTTTTTCCATTTTATTCACTCCAGATGCACTGTAAAGCGTCTAGCTTCCCCACTCCGGTCACGTCAGTGCCCTGATTTTCACCACTGGTGACTGTTTCTCAGTGTGCCCTTTGAACAAATTACTTTGCAAATGAGAGTTCCTGCAGGAAGTTTCCTCCTCAGCAACACGAGTGTGAAAAGTGCACGGTCATAACCAGAGTCAATGCTGGCCCTTCATAAAGTTCTGCATGAGCCTACAACTGGACCTGCCAGCGGCCCAGCTCTGGCGCCGTCAGGGTAAGGCAGCGGCCCGTCTCATCAGCCCTGCCGGGCTGCAGCCTGTGCGCCCGAGGGGAGCTGGCAGCGCCGGGCTCCTTCGCTCCCTGCCCCTGGGAAACCACGGGAAATGACACAGGCACGCCGTGGGGGAACTTATGTCAGCAGCGTTACAAACGATAAATGTTAGCCCAATTTGGTCTTAGATGAAAGCTTGCACAGCGGCGCAGACAGTTTAATAGGCTGTCTGCACTAATGGTATAACAAGCCTGATGCATAACAAAAACCTGACAGTAACTGTAGGAAGTGTTTCTCATGGGAAATTAAACGTTCGCCCACACAGAAGTGACAATACCAGAGGCGTCACTGCAGCGTACTGTGCCGATCGGCATCTGGGCTGCTGCGCTAGTGTGAACGTGGGTTGACGTGGCCCAGCTGGGGACTCCACCACCTGACTCAGTCCACAGGATACATCCCCCTGGGCCCCATCTTCTGCCCGGTAAGGCACCATGTCACTCATCTCGTCCCTCTGCCAGAGCGCCCCGCCGCTGCCGCTGAGGCTCTTCTCCCAGGAGGGCCTGGGCAGCAGCCGCTGCTCCCGAGGGCGTCAGACAGGCCAGCGTCTGAGGCCGCCACGGTGGCCGTGGCAGCCTGCCGCCTGTGCTGCAGCGAGAGGTGGAGGACGCGGCCGCGGAGGCCAGGCACTGCGGGCACTCGAGCCACCGGGCGAGCCGCCGCTTGCGCTTGGGCGCCCCGGAACCCGCCTCCCGTGGAGCTCGCTCCGCACCCCGCCACGCTGAGCCAAGGCCACCGAGGCCTAA